>JAQZBX010088501.1:0-12739 GCA_029593785.1 Cabassous unicinctus
TTTTTTTTTTTTAAGATTTATTTTATTTATTTATCTACACTGCCCCCCTTGCTGCTTGTGCTCGCTGTGTCCATTTGCTGTGCGTTTTTCTGTGTCTGCTTGTCTCCCTTTGTTGCGTCATCTTGCTGCGCCAGCTCACCACGCCGTGCGGGCCGTCAGCTCACCGTGCCACACAGGCCGGCTCACGTTCACCAGGAGGCCCTGGGAATCGAACCCGGGGCATCCCATATGGTAAACAGAAGCCCAAGCACTCGAGCCACATCTGCTTCCTAATGCTTTCTTTATTTCACAAGCTGCAAATATATTCTCCCAGTTTGTTCCTTGCCTTTTCATTCTCTTCATGGTTTCTTTTGTGGAATAGAGTCTTAATTTTACTTGGGTAAACTTATTAAAGTAGAATCAAAATATATTAATTTTTTTTTACAAGCCACAAGAAAAAATTAGCAAATACAGCAATTCCAGTAGCATTAAACATCTACATGGCCTAAACATCATACTCTCTATACATAAATCATGTTTCCTACATCCCTAATATAATGGAGTTTACATTCTAGTGGTGGTGGGACAGCAGGCAATAGACAAAGGTGAGCTGTGTCACGTGGTACCAGGGCTATGAAGGGAAATCAAGCGGAGTAGACAATCCTCCATCCTGCTAGGAGCAAAGCTGCCCCATGCTCTCCTGAGCCCCGCCAGACCTACAGGCAAATATTTGCCTTCCTAGAAATGCTAGTAGATTTCATCTTGTTCTGATTCATTGTTTTTGAGCTGAGTAATTATCTGATCTGATATCCTTTTTTTTTTAAAGGCAGTATGGGGGATTGAACCCAGAACCTCATACATGCAAAGCAGGTGCTCAACCACTGAGCTACACCCTCTCCCCACTATCTGATATCCTTCACGTTTTTGTTTTTTTTTTTGAGGTACCGGGCCGGGGATTGAACCTGGGACCTCATATGTGGGAAGCCGGCGCTCAACCACTGAGCCACATCAGCTCTCCTGAGCTGGTTTTTCATTTGTTTGCTTGTTTTGTTGTTGTTGTTGATTTGTTTTTAGGAGGCATCAGGAACTGAACCTGGGACCTCACTTGTGGGAAGCAGGCGCTCAACTGCTGGAGCCACATCTGCTCCCCTGATTTCCTTTTGCACTCACAGAGCAATGCTGTGCACGTTGCTGCTGAAAGAATGAATTAATAAGATCTAGGCGGTGGCTAACTTTCCAGGAGGTAGAAAGTTCTGTTAGGTCATGTCACAGGTACTTGTTTTTGTGGGGGAAAAAATCCTCTTTTATAATAAATGATTTTAGATCAGGGGTTGGCCAGTGTTTTCTAGAAAGGGGCAGACAGTAAATGTCTTAGGCTTTGAGAACCATGCAATCTTTGTATTGAACTTTGCTGCTGCAGTGTGAAAAAAGCCACCACAGACAGTATGTAAACAAATGTGGCTGGGTTCCAATAAAACTTTATTTGTAAAAACAGGTGGTGGGCCAGATTTGGCACACAGGTTGTAGTTTATCAAGACTTGTCTTAAAAATTCTTCTTTTCAAATTTTGTATTGTTTGTGTTTCATTCCAAAATAATACATGCTCATGGGGGAGAAAATTTCAAACAAGATAGGAGAATAAAGTAAAAAGGTAAGAGTCCTTCTCTTCTCTTGCTCACTTCATTACTCCCACCCCTCAGGGGAACCCAGTTGACATACTGGTCTCAAGTTAGGAAGGAAACAACACCCACATAGAGCCATTTGGGTGCCTTCAAGTTCTCTGAGTAATTTAAGGGCAAATGTATGCACAGGGCAGACTGACGTAGCTGGGGAAAACTTCGCCCTCCACACCTCCCACTGTCCCCTTAAAGATGACCTCAGCTCCTTTATTGCAAGCCTCAAGGTGGGCTTTTCCTTAAAAACAAGACCACTGGGCACATCATTAGCGGCCACAGAAAAGAAAATAATAGCCCTTCTGAAAATCAGATCTCTTTTATCTAGCAAACTGATGTACAGAATTCATTCATTCATTCATTCACTGACTGTTTCTTCCAAATGCTCTGCATGGTTCTGGGGATGCAGTAGTGAGCAGACAAAGCCCCTGTCCTCTTATATTCTAGTAGGGAAAAGAGACAATAAATAGGCGAACAAATGAAAAATTCAAATTGTGCTAAGCTCTATGAAGAAAACCAGAAAGACTCTGAGAGAGTGGTTAAGGGGATCAAATTGTTAGCCTTTGAAAGTGTATTCGTCAGGGTTCTCTCGGGAAACAGAATCAACAGGAGGTATCTGTCAGTAGTATGAGATTTTATAAGAGTCTCTCACGTGACGGTGGGGCTGCACAAGTCCAGGTTCCACAGGCAGGCTGCAAACCAGGGGCTCCGATGAAAGTCTGATGATGGTCCTTGACGAGTTTCTGGAAGACCTTTGCTGTCCAAAGACGAGCTGGAAAATTCTCTCTGAATGCTGAAGTCACTTCCCCTTTTAAGGCATTCAGCTGATCTGATAAAGCGTCACTCATTGCTGGTGGCAATCTTCCTGACTGATGTAGATGTGATCAGCTATCTATGCAGTAAACACACTGGTGACTAGAGTCCATAAGTGTCCTTGTATTACAATTAGCCCAGTGCTTGCTGGACCAAACACCTGGGCACAATTACCTGGCGGGTTTGACACATTAGCCTGACCATCACAGAGAGGCCTAATGATGTAGTGCTTTGACTTGCAGCCTCTGGAGTAGTCTGAGCTTGAATTTCAGCTCCACCAGCCACCGCTGTGCGACCCAGGGATGCTGCACAACCTCTTTATGCCTCACCTTCCTCCTCTGTAAAATGGGCATGATTTAATCCCAACTTCATAATAATAATAATGTGGGGATTGCACGAGACTCGAATATACTGAGCTCTCAGTAAATACTAGCTATTATCTCTAGAAATAGAGTGTTTTATTCTCTACTGAAGGAATTTCCCACATTAACACTTAGAGAGAAGCCCCTGGAAAATATGGGGAAAGCAGCATCATTCCTTCAGTGTGTGTGGAATCTTTATTCTTTTCAGGCCCTGTATAATGCATAGCAATGGCTTTTGTGTATAATAATATCCCTTGGAGTTACTTTTTAGTAATTTTTGTAAAATTGCAAAGATTTGTAAAGACTGTTTTGTTGTAAAAACTGTTTGTCTTCAGAAACACAGATAGTGTTTTCACTTCTCTTCCATGTATTTAAAATAAGTGGTGACGTCTCAGAATGTAGCAACACCAACCTACAAGAGGGCAGGCCTTCTCTTCTGAAAGTGTCACTTGAGCAAAATGGTTTATCTTAAAAGAACTAGAATGAAAGGACATCACCCAACACTCAACAAATTCTTCTTTATTGTATGAAGGGGAATTTCAAAGACCTCTCTCTCTCACTCCTGTCTCTCTCTTACTTCTCCACACACACACACATGCAAGCATACCATCTACCAATAGTTTTGTAAACTTACTTGCTTTTAAATCTTTATATTCAAATGACCTCAGCTTATTATCATGACTCAGAAGAGTGCGTGTGCCAAATGAGGATGTGTCACAAAGAATCACCTGGACGATTTCTTGGAAAATACATTGTTTAGGATTCCCCAACATGGGGTGGGCCTCAATTCTGAAAGAGAAGGTGGGGAAAGGGAGAAGAGGGGAGAGAGAGGACGGAATTATTGCAAAATGTCCCAGAATTCATGGTATCTAACCATTATCTGTAGATGGAATAAATGTTATGTATTACATTTACAGTTTTTTTTCGAATGTGTATTAAGTGGCTGTGATCAATCAGCCATTTTACAAGTTCATTTGACAGTATCCTTGGGCTCACTAACCTTATTGTAGTAAATATTTTTTCAGCCAACAAATACTCAGGAACCACGCCTATCACGCTAGACCAGTGATTCTCAGAGCCTGACCTCTGGGGCTAGCAGCATCAGCACCGCCTGGCAACGTGCTGGAAATGCAGGTTCTTGACACCGTTTCCAGACCTACTGAATCAGAAACTCCGGAATTGGGCCCCCAAATCTGTTTTAACGAGCCCTCCGGGTGATCAGATTCATGGAAAAGTTTGAGAGTCACTGAACTAGAGTCTTTGACATTTAGATAAAATGGGATCCTTGCTGAGAATTAATAGTTCCCAATTTCAAAAGAGATTTCTTTTTCTTTGGCCGTAGGTAACAAGTAGCAGGAGAACTGATTTTAAAGTGGTCCCAAACAGAGTTGGACTCAGTTGTGGTTTCCCTACACATGGCTCTCTGTCTTTCTGTTTGAACCTATAATTAGTACTAGAGTTGGTAGATGTACATCCAAGAGACTTAAATCTTTGGGGTGTCCATGTGCCAGCTGAGCCCTGAATCTCAACAGAGTTGCAACACCTACTCTCCAGTTCATTAGACTCACCCAGGACAACTAACAAGGAGGTGCTGATGGACAACGACCATCCCAAGGAGCTAAGAGAGTCTACAACTGTAAGCAAGAGAGTCCCATCCATCTGCCCCATGGGATCACAGCCCCCTCTCCATTAGAGGTGGAGTGGACATCACCATCCCAGAACCCTCAGGATTGGGGGATGAACTATGGACTAAAGTAGACGTACCTGATATTCTATTGACTTACTGTGATTCTAGCAATGGAAGAAATTATACCATTGATGTGGAGGCAGTGGCCACTGGAGGTTCTGAGGGCAAGGAGAAGGAAAACAGGTGTAATACAGGGGCATTTTTGGGACTTGGGAATTGTCCTGAATGACATTGCAACGACAGATACAGGCCATTATAAATCTTGCCATAACCTACAGAATTGGGTGGGAGAGAGTGTAAACTACAATGTAAACTTTAATCCACACTTAGTGGCTGTAGCAGTTAGGCAGTAATGAAGTTATGAATTCCAAAAATAGATATTGGATTATGCTTGTAAACAGGTCTGTTCCTCTGGGCGTGATTAAGTTATGATTAGGGCTTTAATTGGGTCACGTCAGTAGGGTGTTGAGCCCTGCCCCTTGGTGTGGTGGGGTCTCAAAAGACATGGCAAAGGACAGAGTTGGAGTTTTTGAGTTAGAGTTTTGATGCTGGAGCCCAGGGAAGTAAGCCCACAGAGCAGCTTGGTCGTGAGGAAGGAGAGAAGGCCCTGGGAAAAGAGACGAGCCGTTCACTTGATAGTCTGCAGCTGGCCTTGTGAAGTGACGCAAGCCTGAGCCCGCGGAGAGGCAAGCCCCGGGAAGAGAGGGACCCAGGAAGCCTGAACCCTGGCAGACGTCGGCAGCCATCTTGCTCCAACACTTGGCAACAGACTTTGGTGAGAGAAGTAACTTACGCTTTATGGCCTGGTAACTGTGGACTTCTACCCCAAATAAATACCCTTTATATAGACCAACATATTGGTATTTTGCATCAGCATCCCTTTGGCTGACTAGTACAGTGGCAATGCTCCAAAATGTGTTCATCAATTACAATGAATGTACCTCTCTAATGAAGGATGTTGTTAATGTGGGAAAATGTGGGAGGTGTGGGGAGTGGGCATATGGGAACCCCCTATATTTTTTTATGTGACATTTATATAATCTAAATCTCTTTCTAAAAAAAATTTTTTTAATAAAATTAAAGAAGAATAAAATAAAGTGGTCCCAAACAATGACAACTGTCTTCCTTCAGAACCCGTATTTCCGGCTAGTCAGTAACAGCGTCCCTCCAGTGACCGTGCTTCCTCTGCTAAAGGTCAAGCAATCCCTAGACAGTCCGCTGGGAAGAGTCCACCATTCCCTGAACCCTGCACTTCTCCCAAGTCCTACACGGGACCAGCAGCTTGCAGGGTCAATGAGACAGTCCAGGTGCCCTTGTTAGGAAGCAAAGGATCCTGCCTTTGGCTTCAGACATAGAGCAGTAGCCTCTTCCTTCAGTACTCCCATGCAAAGTGCTGGATTTAGTTCAGAGACCACCCCCACCGACACCGACGAGGGCAGAAAGGGACTGTCAAGGTGCCATGGAGCAGAGTGCACGGGGCAGGCTGAGAGGCAGCCAGCTCTTGTGGCACGCACCTTCACCATGCAGCCATGGCTGCAGACTTGCGGCCACAGACCACCCGCGTGCGCCTGTATCAGTGCAACCCCTTCATTTTCACACAAGAGACCCATCAGTGGGGAGGGAATTGCCCAAGAGCCCAGACTGATTCAGTGGCAGTTTAAGCACCACCCATCCCCACACTGGTGCACTTTCCATGCCTTTGAAAAGAAGGCAAAAGGTTTCATGGCATCACAAAAATGACCATTGACAGCCTATCGTGCTGGCGTTGGAGCCGTGAGGCGTACACGTCCTCGCTAAAAGGATCAGCAAATAGGCTTTTGGGTTGTCTAGAAACGACATGGAGTATCTAATGAGCATTTCACATATAGTCTGCTTTTCATGCCAGGAGTTTCTCTGTGGCAGCACTGTAGAAATCTTAGAGGAGAATTGGTATTTATTTACGCCATCTCCTGAGCATCTACTCAGGCCATCGTTGTCTAGTCTGGGGACGCAGAGATGGGTAAGATGCCCCCCTGTCCTCCAAAGCTCACAGCTGGGGTGGGGTGGGGGGAGATGCGTGCGTTCTCTCACATACAAGCACCGCTGTCACTCTGTGATGGAATTCTCGGTGGACTTCCGTGGAACCCAGGCTGTGGGGGAGGAGCAGAGCTTTCCCAGTGACAGTGATATTTGAGTTGAACAGAAGAGACGAGGAGCTCTTCTTGGAGCAGTGCCCTCATTTTCCTGAAACGCAAACTTGGGGCTGCCAACTAAACCTGCTCTGCTCCCAAAAGTATTCTTACGGAATGGAAAATGAATTCGTTGATCTTTGGAGAAAGAGCCGAAACACCTAAGTGTCAAAGATAGATGGTATTTACTATATCCACCTTCTGTAACCAGGTTATTGATAGAACTGATGCTGTGGTTAGTAATCGAAATTCATCCAATCAAAAAATAGTTAAGGGGTGTCTAGGATCTGTTGAGGCATTGCTCGAGGCACTGGGCTACAGCCGTTAATAAAACATGCTGTATTTCGGATCCATTAGTGCTTACCTTTTGTGGTGTTGGTACAACAGGCAATAAATAAACAAATAAAAGGAAAAAGAAATTAAAACAGGGTAAGGGGATGGACCAGAACGTGATGGTGATGGAGAACTATCCATATAGGGAGGGTGGGAAAGCCTTTCTGAATTCTGAGCAGGCTTGAATGAAGTGAGGGGCGGTCAAGTAGATACCTGGAGGCAGGTAGGGGAGGGGCCGGGTGTGGGAAGAGTGTGGCAGGCAGACACACAGCAAGTACAAAGGCCCTGAGGCAGGAGCCTATTTGTTGTGTTAAAGAACCCTGGGAGAAGCCCAAGTGGCTGAATTGAGCGAGCAAGTCAAGTCTAAGGTTTGGGTGGTGATGGGCGGCCCATCACCTAGGCCATGGAAAGGTTTCCAGATTTTTCTCTGAGTGAGAAGTGAATCGGAGGGTTTCAAGAGGAGGGTCATGCCCTGACATCTGCTTCAGAAGGACACTCTTCTTTAATATGCCGGGACCGCCTGATAGCGAGGCAGGCCAAAGGCCTCGCTGAAGCAGTTCCTTGCCAGCGCCTATCAAGCTCACAAAACGCTTGGTGTGATGCTTCCCAGGCACATTCTCTTCTATGGCCAGGCAATTTCTATTGGGCAAACTACAAATGTTCAAATAAAAGTGTTTGTGCTGGTAAGAAAAGCAGTGAAAACTAAAGTTCCAATGAAATATCATCTTTTTCTACCAACCAGCAAAAGGGTTTTTAAAAAAAGCAAATAAACACGAAAGTCAAGTGTTAGGAAACTGAGAAACAGGTCCTCTCCTATAGACTGCTGGAGTGGAGATTGCTCCAGCTTTCTCAGCGTGTAACCTGCCCTTAAGCATTGCTTACCTGGAATTAGCCCGAAGAAATAATGCCAGAGAAGTGCAAAGATGTCCCAAATCCTTGTTTAGAATGCTGAAACCAGTAAGAGAGGATTGCATTTATAAGGCACGGCCACATTAGGAAATGGCATGCAGCCATTAAAATGATGTTGGAGGTGATTTGAGACTCCGGGAAATGTTTATGATATATCACTAAGTGAAAAAAAAAGGCTGATGACTATTGTTGTGATATGATTCTTTGCCATTTAAAAACAATTTAAGTTTTTGATTAGGTAATAAATTCACTTGAGTCATAAATCAAAAGGTGCAGAAAAGCCCATACGGAAAAGACTGCTTCCTACTCCAGCCTCCCATCTCGCTCCTCCCCCACCAAGACCAGTGATCATTCTAGATCATTTCTTACGCATTTACAAGTAAATGCAAAAAAAAATTATTTTTTTCTTCCCTCTTTTGGGCAAACGGTAGCATGTTATATACATTGCTTTACACTTTAATTTTCCATTTTACTATATGCACTTTATCCTTATTCTTTTCTTTTAAACACCTGCCTAGTGTCCCATTGTATGGATATAACATAAATTATTTACATAGTTCCTACTACTAGGCATTCAGGCTGTTCCTAACTATTTTACTATTATAAATAGGGCTGCAACGTGTAACTTTGTAAACATGTCATTGCAAACATTGTGCAGATATATCTTGTAGCAGTTGGGCAGTTTGATGTAATTATGAATTCCAAAAATAGGTGTTGGATCATGCTTGTAAACTGGTCTGCTAATCTGGGCATGATTAAGTTGTGATTAGGGCGTTAACTGGGCCACGTCAGTAGGGCGTTGAGCCTCACCCCTTGGTGGGTGAGGAATCAAATATAAAAGGCATGGCAAAGGACAGAGGGAGCAGTTTAGATGTTGGAGTTCTGGTGAGGAAGGAGAGAAGGACCCGGGATAGAGACGAGCCATTCGCCTAAGAGTTCACAGCTGGCCTTGTGGAGAGAGACAAAGCCTGGAGAGCCTCATAGTCTACAGCTGACCTTGTGGAGGAAACAGAGTTGCTGAGCCGGGAGAAAAACGGAGCCCCGGGAAGAGAGGGACCCAGGAAGCCTGAACCGTGGCAAACGTCGGCGGCTGTCTTGCTCCAACACGTGGCAATGGACTTTGGTGAGGGAAGAAACTTATGCTTTATGGCCTGGTAACTGTGGACTTCTACCCCAAATAAATACCCTTTATAAAGACCAACTGACTTCTGGCATTTTGCATCAGCGCACCTTTGGCTGACTCATACGTATCTGTAGATAAATTACTGGAAGTGGAATTGCTCAGTCAAGGCAGTGTAGTTTCGTAGACTTTGGTGAACTGCTTTCAGGGGCTGCACCAATTTAAGGTTTCACCAGTGCTGGTTGTGAGGACCTCCCGTTTCCTCCCTCCACCTCCACAACAAGGTGAGGCATCAGATTTTTGGTTTTTGTGTTTTTGTTTTTTGCTAATCTGATAGGTCTCTCAAGTAGTTTTACCATGCACTTCTTTGTTTATGTGCAAAGTTGAGCATCTTTTTCAAATGTTTAGGAACCATTTGGATTTCCTTTTCCATGAACTGCCTGTTTCAAAGTATATTGTTTTTAGAAAAAAAAAAGCTCATTCAAATGTTTATTCACTCATAATGCAAATGCCTGCTATGCGCTGACTCATTTGTGGTGGGCTCTGGAGGACGTGCTTTAGGGACGGGAGTGACCTTGAGAAGCTCCGGCCCCACATGGCCCCTGCTCTGCCAGAACTCGCGATCTGGTGGAGAAGATAGATTTTAAGCGTAATAGTGAATTATTTATGGAATACTTAGATACATTTACATATTTGTGCATCTAAATATGTAACATAAATGGAAAAATAAATGTGCCTATACTTTGAAATTAACAGAGATTATCTTTAAGTAGAAGTGATTTTTTTCTTTGTGCTTTTCTATATTTTTCAAGTTTCTGTAATGTACATTTTTTGTTTGCAATTAGATGATCCCTGTTTTGTGTGTTTTCTGAAATTCTCAAAGTTATTTTACAAGGATACATGTATGAGCTTTGCAATTAGGAAAAAATGAATATGTGATATGAAAACATCACACAGACACATGCAAGCTCACATGTATTTTAAGTATTAAAAACACGGTGGGGTAGGGATGACATCTGGGAAGATGGCGGAATAGAAAAACACAGGATGGTCTTCTCATCCAGAAAAATAGCTAGAGGACAGGCTGAAACGGCCTGGGGAAAGATCTTCTAGGGTCTAGGACACCAGGCGAAGGCTGGATACCACCCAGAAGAGAGAGGGACAAAGGAGGGCAGTTGCCACTACAGAACTGGGAGTTGAAACCAGTGGCTGCTGCTGCCAGCCCCCTCCCCCATACTAAGACCCTTTTTAATTCTCTGGCCTCTGAGCTGACTACAGACAAAGGGAACTCCAGGGATCCATCACCCCAGGAAAGGGGGGGGTGGGGGAACAGCCTAAGGCCTACTCAGCTTCTGACCCACAAATTTGGTCTGCTGTGTTCCAGGCTGGGTGGGGCTGCACCATTGTTTGCCCTGGGAGATGGCAAGGGACTGGAGAGATCCGACCCTCTCAACCTCCCTGTCTTCTAATCAGGATTAATTGTTGAGGATCCATTGTCCCAGGAAAGGGGAGAGAAGGGGACACAGCCTAAGGTCAACTCAGCCTCTGACCCAAATATGTGGTCTGCTGTGTCCCATGAGCCCTTCCAGGCTGGGTGGGGCCGTGCCGCTGTTTGTCCTGGGAGAGGGCAAGGGACTGGAGAGGTTAACAGCCCCCAATCTCCTTCTCTACTAACCGGCACTGATTGTTGAGGATGCAGAGGGGAGTAGAATTATTTCCTACCCAGGAAAAGGGAGGGGGCTTCCAGGAAAGCCTGGAGTACTGTCTCTGAGAGTGTTTGAAATACACTCAGACCAGGCATTGAGCAGAGGGGGCTGCCAAAGACCTCCATCTGCTGGCAGACCAAGGAAGTGCACGTGGGAAAATTAAAAGTAAGTGAGAGAGGACTTCCGGGAAGATGGCTGACTAGTAAGACACGGGAATCTCTTCTCCAGAAAAATAGCTAGAGAACAGGCCAAAACAGCCCCGAAATAGATCTTCTAGGGTTTAGGACAGCAGGTGAAGGCTGCACACCACCCAGAGGAGAGAGGGACAAAAGAGGGAAATCGTGACGACAGAACCGTGAGTTTTTAACCAGCAGCGGCAGCTGCTGCCGGCACCCTCCCCCACACTCCTTAGAATTCTCGGGCCTCTGGGCCTGCGACTACAGACAAAGGGGGCTCCAGGGATCTACCACTCCCAGAAAGGGGTGAGAGAGGGACACAGCCTTAGGCTGACTCAGGTTCTGACCCGCAAATTTGGGCTGCGGAGCCCCACGGACCCTTCCACACGGCGGTTTGCCCTGGGAGCCTAGGAAGGACTGGAGAAATCTGACCCTTGCAACCTCCCTCTCTTCTAGCCTGGACTAATTGTTGAGGACTCCACAGGAGAGGGGAGAGAGAGCCTGGGGCTAACCCTGCTTTTGACTCCCAGGTTTGGTCTGCCCTGTTCCGAGAGCCCTTCCAGGCTGGGTGGGGCTGCGCTATTGTTTGCCTTGGAGCCTGCAAGGGGCTAAAGATATACAAACCTCCCAATCTCCTCCTCTACTAACAGGGACTGATTGTTGAGGATTCAGAGGGGAGAGGAAATATTTCCTAGCTGGGAAATGGGAGGCGGCTGCCAGAGAAGACTGGAGAACTGTCTCAGACAGTTTAAATTACAAGGCTCTTAGCCCCCAGACAGGAAGCTCTATCACATTGATCTGGTCTGTGTCACAACAAATACACTCTGACCAGGCATTGAATTGCAAGCTGCCAATGAGCGCCATCTCCTGGCAGACCAAGGAAGTACACATAAGAAAATTAAATAGGAGAGGCTTTTCCTGGCCTCTATAGCCTCCCTGACCAAAGCTCTAGGAAACGACTCTACAACCAATTACTGGGTCCAGTGCCCAGTTTTGAGCAACCAGCAGGACAATCCTAACAATCAAGGTTGAGCCAAAAATCAAAGAGCTGTGGTAACTCACAGCCTCCTGCCACTAAAACTCTATAAAAGAGAAAGAGATAGAGCATCTAAGTAAAATACAACCTAACCAGATGCCTAAACACCAGCAAAAAATTACGAGCCATACTAAGAAAATAGAAGACATGGCTCAAGAAAAGGAATACATCAAAATCCCAGAAGAGATGCAGAATTTAAGAGAACTAATCAGTGAGATGAGCACAAATTTCCAAAATCAAATTAATGAGATGAAAGACAATATAGTTAAAGAGATAAATGACATCAAGAAGACATTGAGCGAACGCAAAGAAGAATTTGAAATCCTGAACAGAAAAGTAACGGAGTTCACGGGAATGAAAGACACAATAGGTGAAGTCAAAAACACCTTTGAGGCATACAACAGCAGACTCGAAATGATAGAAGAAAGAATAAGTGATACCGAAGACAGAGCAGCTAAAATTGAAGAGAGAAAAGAACAGAGAGAGAAAAGAATGGAAAAAATTGAGCAGGGGCTCAGAGAGTTGAATGGAAATACAAAACGCAACAACATACGTGTCATGGGAGTTCCAGAAGGGGAAGAAAAAGGAAAAGGGGCAGAAAGAGTATTTGAGGAAATAATAGCTGAAAAATTTCCAACTCTCACAAAAGAAATGAACTTACATGTCCAAGAAGCACACCATACCCCAATGAGAATAAATCCAAATAGACCTACGCCAAGACACATACTATTCAGAATGTCAAATGTAAAAGATAAAGAGAAAATTCTCAGAGCAGCAA
>JAQZBX010088502.1:0-12741 GCA_029593785.1 Cabassous unicinctus
CACATATATAAAAATGCACTGAGGTGTACAGTTAAGATTAGTGCACTCTCTACACTTTACAGTGTAAATGTTATCCCTTATATATTAAGTTATATTAAACAAAAAAAGAAATGGATGTGCATGTTCTGGACTTTCATTTCCAATAATGCAAGACTAGATAATTTGAACCAAGCTTCCTGTTGAAGGCAACTGAAAAAAACTGGGCAAAATGTAAAAAAAAAAAATCACCTTGAAACATCAATGAGCTAACTAGACAATGGGAAAAAAATACTGATCCAAGATCTGGAACATGAAAGGAACCCTGAGAGGTGAGCCTGGCATTTGGTACTGCTTTGGTCTGGGGCTGTTTGGGGTTTGTGACGTAGAAAAAGCTACTGAGGGGCTGAGCTTCACCTGTAGCTGCCTCCAGGGGTTAGATGGCCCAAGAGTCACAGGCCAGAGTCCACCAAGAGCATACATGGACACTTGACATGTGAGGCAAGAATGGCCTTTTTAATAAATGGTGCTAGGACAATTAGAGGTCCAAATGGAAAAGTGAAATTAAAGCCCTACCTGGCACCATACACAAAAAATAATTCCAGGGTGGATGATAGACCAAAGGATAAAAGGTAAAATGATAACACACTTAGAAGATAATGGACGATAGCATCATAAAATAGGATAGGGAAAGTCTTTGCAATCAAGGCATGCAGTACAAGCACTAACCTTAGAAGAGAAGAGTGATAAATTGATGAAAATCAAGAATGTTCATCAAAAGACATCAAGAGAGTGAACAGGCAAGCTGCAGAGTGGAAGAAGATGTTTGCAACACATATAACTGACAAAGGGTTTGCATCCAGAATATAAAATAACTTCTGCAAATCAATAAGAAAATGTCAGACAACCCTGTAGAAAAATGAGCAAAAGATTTGAACAGGTGTTTCACAAAAGAAGACATCCAAATGGCCAATCACCGTATGAATAGGTGCACAACCTCGCTTGTAGTGATGAAAATAAAACTTCATCACAGTGAAATACCATCAGATACCCATCAGATTGGCTAAAATTCTAAGCACTGAGGAAGAGGTAGAGCAAGGGCAGTTCGTGCCCTGCTCCTGGGAGTTTATACTGGGAAGACCACTTTGAAACACAGTTTGTCATTACTCAGCAAACGAAGGAGGTGTGCATCCTACAGAAACGCGGGCAGGTGAGCGCTGGGAGATGTACTCACAACAGCATTCTTTCTAAAAGACTCAGAGTGGAAACACCTCAGATACCCATGGACAGGAAAATGGATAAATAATTTGTGGTATATTGATATGATAGAAATGAATGAACTTCAGATATCTGCAGCAACATGAATGAATCTCAGAGGCATTATGTTGAGTGAAAGAAGCCAGATGACTCCATGTCTATAAAGTTCCAAAGAGGCAAAACTTAACTCTGTTGTTTAGAGATGTGCACAGAGATGGTTCAGCTCCAACCTAAAGCAAGTGGTGGTGACTCTAAGTAGTGTGCACAAAGGAGTTGTCATCATGAGCGGCATTCGGGAGGACTTCTGGGATGCTGCCAATTTTTATTTCCTGACTAGGATGGGAATTGAACAAGTGTTTACCACAAATTGTTACATTGTATGTTTAAGCTTTATTCACTTTTCTGTACATGTATTATATTTCCCAATAAAAAAGCAAACCAAACAAGGATGGCCTGGCCTGGGCAGGAAAAAGAGAATTTGTCTTTGTTGGATCCTCACACCAACCTTTTGGGAAAGACTCGGTAAGGACACTTTATTTAAACAGCTTTATTGACATATAATTCACATACTATGCAATTCACCCATTCAAAGTGTACAATTCAATGGTTTTTTAGTATATTCATGGGGCTGTGCAACCATCACCACAAACTAATTTTCAAACATTTTCATACCTCCCAAAGAAACACCCATTAACAGCCATTCCCAACACCCTCAATTCTAGGCAATCAACCACTAATATATTTTCTGTCCCTATGGATTTGCTTATGTTGGACATTTCATATAAATGGAATCATACATTACTTGTCCCGATGTGCCTTGCTTATCTCACTCAGCATAACCCTTTTGAGGGTCATCTATGTTGCAGCACATATCAGTGCTTCAGTCCTTTTTGTGGCTGTATAATATTCCGCTGCATGCATATACCACATTTTATGTATCTGTTCATCTGTTGATGGACATTTAGGTTGTTTCCAACTTTGGGCTTTTATGAATAATGCTGCAATAAACTTTTATATACAAGTTTTTGTGTGGATGTATGTTTTCATATCTCTTGGGTGTATACCAAGGAGTGGAATGGGTGGGTCACATGGTAACTGTATGTTTAATCGTTTGGGTTCCAATTTCTCCCCATCCTGACCAACACTTATTATTCTCTGCCTTTTTGGTTCTAGCCATCCTAGTGAGTGTGAAGAGGTATCCTGTTGTGGTTTTTATTTGTGTTTCCCCAGTGACTTCTCATGTTGAACATCTTTTCATGTGCTTGTCAGCAAGGACTCTTAACTCCATTTCACCAATGAGGAAACCAAGGCTCAGAGAAGTTAAGTGACTTGCCCAATGTCACATGGCCAAGGCTCTTTAATCCTTTCAGTATACCCTTCCTGCACCCATGGAAGGCAGGACCCTCCTGGCAGGTAAGCACGAAGGTCAGCACTGGGTCTTGGGGCCAGTAGCCAGGCTCTTGTGAGCCTGTCCTGGCCCTACCCTGGGGATTTAGATTTTCTGGGTCAGTTTCTGTTGCTTCCACCAAATGCCTACAGTCTCATTGGGTCCTCTGCTTGTTCCATCTGAATGTCAGGAACAGAAATCCCAGCTTAGCAAACAGGTAGAGAATCTCAGAATGTCAGGGCTGACAGGTCCCCATGAGAGCATCAAGTTCAAACCCTTACCATTTGCGACAGTTTGAAGTTCTTATATGAATCCCAAAGAGAGAAAGATTATGTTTTTGAACTAACCCATTCCTGTGGGTGTGACACCCTTTTGTTGGACTACATCAGTGAGGTGTGACTCAGGTTGAGTCTTTGCCCTCTTGCTAGAGCTGATAAAAAACGGAGACACAGAGAGACATGAAGCTGCCATTTTTGATCCTGCCCTGTGAGAGAGGACTCCAGGTTCGCCTACAGCTGCAGAAAGGCAGAGAAGCCCCAAGAGACTGACAGAGGAGGCCCAGAAAGAGACAAGCCCCATGCCTCGTTGTCCACATCTGAGCTCCAAGACATGGTAGATTCTGGAGGGGAAGGCAGGGACCTCAGCAGAGATGGTGGCCATCTTGCTTTGCCATGTGACAGGACCTTGAGAAAGCATCTCTGCTGGTGCCTTGAATTGGACATTTCATGGCCTCGGAATTGTAAGCTTTTACCCCAAATAAATCCCCTTTATAAAAGCCAAATCATTGCTGGTACTTTGCATCAGCAGCCCTTTGGCAAACTAAGACACCATTTAGAGGGGAAAACTGAAGTTCAGAGAAGGTGGGAACCATCCGAGTTCTCACAGGATGATAGTGGTGGAGCTGGAGTCAGGGCAGAGCTTTTCCTGCTGGACACATGATGGACAAAATAGAACATTCTTGCCTTTACACTCTTCTTGTGTGAGGAAGCATACGGCCAGGGCTGTCTTGAGGGAGGATGGTAAGTGCTTGCTGGCTGCCGCTCAGGCCAAGCAAGGTCTCCTGTCCTGGTGACAGGTTAACCACAGTCACTTGAGAAAGGTAAAGATAAATGGATTTCTCCTACAAACACTTTGACCAAAGGCCAGCCACAAAGCACGCTTAGCCCCAGCAGAGTTGCTAGAGGGAGGGAAGGAATGTAGGTCTTTCCTTTTTCAATTTTATAGGCTTTGACCTTCAGTCAGTCCTTGTTTCCTAAAACCCACACCCTCTCACTATGGCCAGTGGGAGAGGACAGCCTGGGATCATCTCTCCTTCTAGAATGTCAGTCCTGGAAGAAGGCCTCAAAAACCACCTCCTTCAGCCCAAGTGGTGCTTAGGAAAGAGCCCTGGGCTGCCCGACAGAAGCCTGCTTTCCATTCTTGGCTTCTCCACTGACTCACTGGCACTTTTCTGAGCCCTGGTTTCGTGTTTATATTAAAGTAAAAAACCTTTTCTTTCCAATTTTTCTCTCGACCATTTAAGTAAAAAAATTTCAGGAAATTGACAGATTTTCCAGTTTGGATTTCTTACCTGTGAAATCCAGAAATACACAAATTACATATTAAATATATTAAAATGGCAGAAATTGATGCCTCTACTAGAGAGTAGATAGATTTGCACTATGTCCTACAGGTAGACATAAAACCTACAATTGCAAAGGCAAAGTCTGCACGTTTCAAAGATTACATGTCCTTAAACCTGGTACACCTATCTTCTCTTTTTATATTATTTTTATACTTTTCATGTGATCTATGTCACAATAAATTTTAAAAAGAAAATGCATTGTAAGCAAGAATGCTTGTTGAACGAGGATGATTATCATGGACTTGCTTACAATAAAAAATGTAAGTGTGGTAGATCACTACAATAATGCCCTCAATGACTTTTCTTTCCCTGTGTCCATCCTTCTTTGCAGTGTGACATACCTGCTTTGTCCTTCAGGGGATGGAATCTGCAGGCTCCATGCCTACATGACTGACCCCTTATAAGAATTCCAGGGAAGCGGATGTGGCTCAAGCAGTTGGGCACCTGCCTACCACATGGGAGGTCCCGGGTTTGGTTCCTGGTGCCTCCTAAAGAAGATAAGCAAGACAGTCAGCTGACGTGAGGGGCTGGTGTGGCAAGCTGATGCAACAAGATGATGCAATGAGGAGACACAACGAGGAAACACAATGAGAGTCACAACAAGCAGGGAGTGGATGTGGCTCAAGTGATTGGGTGCCTCCCTCCCACATGGGAGGTCCTGGGTTCAGTTCCCAGTCCCTCCTGAAAAAAAGAAGATGAGCAGACACAGAGAGCACACAACAAAAAGACACAAAGAGCAGACAGCGAGCACAAGCAATGGTGGGGGGGAGAAATAAATAAATAAAATAAATCTTAAAAAAAAAAAGCAAAACTCCAGTCATCAAGGCTCAGGTGAGCTTCCCTAGTACACAATATTTTACAGTTGCTGGAAGAATGAAATATGTCCCCCTGTGACTCCACTGGGAGGGGATCCCTGGAAGCTTCGTCCACGGGCCTTTTCCCTTTACTGATTTTGGTTTGGATCCTTTTGCTATAATAGACCATAACGATGAATACAACAGCTCTCTGAGTCCCGTGAGTCCTTCTAACAAATCATCAAGCCTGAGGGTGGTCTTGGGGACCCCCAACACAGAGGCCATGTGGAGAAGAACCTCAACCAATAGTTGTTACTAACTGGCAGGCACCTGAGTGGGAACATCTGGGACCCTCCAGCCAGGCCAAGAGAGCCAAACTGCAGGATCATGAGAACTAATCCTTCGTTGTTGTTTTATGGCATTAAGGTTTGGGGTGGTTTGTTAGCATCCAGAGACAAATGAAACCATAAGTGATCAAAGATAGGTCAAAGAAAGATGGTATATACACTGAAATACTAAGATGCCGTTAAAATGCTGATGTAGATCCTACACAGATTACCATGGAACTATGTTCACTATGTATTTCAAGTAGCAAAATGTTATAAATAAATATGCATAATATCAGCCCATTTTGAAAAAAATGAATGTACACGTATTTATATATAAATGTCCAATTTGGATGGGCCAAATGCAATTGTTGATGTTCAACCATTTCAGTCGACCAAAACAACAATTTCCTGCACTTCAGCTAATACTGTTGATAGAATCAAGGCTCCCCAGCAAAATGTTAACAGGGTTTCTGTTTGGGTGGTGAGTAATGGCATTGAACATGTAGTCTTTGCTGTAGCACAAAGGAAAAATGGAAAGGAAATTATTATTATTATTATTATTATAAGTGCTGAACAAACATATGAAGCAATGATGGACCCAGGAGGGAAGAGGGAAGGGTCCCAGGACTCGGGTTCCCAACCTGGGGCTCAGATCTAGTTCATGCAAGCTCTGGGCAAAGCAAAAGGAGGCTGAGGCTTCCAGATCAGGTGGTTGGCTGCAGAGCTGGGCTCATGCTTTGGGGTGCTCGCCCAGAGCCTTGTTAATCATTGCCTTTTGTTCCCCATCAGTCTCCCTCTGGGAGCTCACCCAAGTGCTGCTGACTGCAGGCCTCTTCCAGCAAGGGAGCAAGGGGTGAGGGACCAGCCTTCCCCCTCGGGTGTCCTGGGTCTCGAGCCCGTGATGAAGCCATGCCAGGTGGCTGTCTCTCCTTTCAAACCAGAGCCTGTATGGGAGTGGAGGAGGAGATGTCTTAGCTCTGGAGGAGCCTTGGAGGTCATCCAGTGATGTATGCATGCTATTTTGTTTAATTATTCAAGTAAATCTGTGATGTATGTACTACCATACCCATTTTTTACAGATGGAGAAACTGAGGCCCAGCAAGGGATCATGAATGTCCCAAGTTACAGATTAAGAAGTGGCAGAGCTTCAATTTGAACCCTGGTCTGTCTGCTCAAACCCCTGTGTTATACAGCTGCCTCCATTTCATTGATTAGCAGCTGGCCTCATTCCAAGAGGGATTTGAGGCAGCATACAATAAAATGCAATGTAATAAAATAGAAATAGAGAATTAGGCCTAGAGAAAATAGAAAAGGAAGTAGAAAATCAATCAAGTCTGACAAACTGTCCAGCCAATGCAGTTGTGGAGGGGAGAGAAGGATTCTGTGGCTAAAAGAAAAGTTTGAAAAGCATTTCAGTAGGGGGTACCATTTGGGGAAAAAGTCTTAGACTAGATTTTGTGTCCATTCAGATGGGATCATGTCCCAGAAGTTAATAACTAAACAGGCTGGCAGCATTTAGAACAGGCTGATGGTGAAAGGTCTTTACCCAAGGTCCCGTTTGATTTAAGAGTTTTCATCAGATGAGCTGGGTTCAGCTTGAGAGGGACTTGGGCTCTAAAATGTTATGTATTCAACCTAGGACTATATACAGCTAAAAACCCTCTGGTATGAATGTGTTCATGCCCCGTCTGAACCAAACGACCTCCTGATGGACTCCAACCATCCGTCTCTATCCTGGCGTTGGTTCTTGTGTCAAACCCCAGCAATGTCTTCCTCGGAAGATATTCCTTCCAAGATTTTTGGAGGCTCAGGAGTTTACAATAAGATGTAAATCTAATCATTTTCTTGGCCAACTTACTTACTTTATCTATCTATCTATCTATCTATCTATCTATCTATCTATCTATCTGTCTATCTCCGGTTTGCTTCCTGGTAATCCTTATGAAATTTGGAGCTGGAAGGAAGAGACCCATGTTGTCCCAACACAGAACATAGGACAGCTGGGTCTGGTGTTATTCTGTTAATAATCTGTTGTTAGGGTAACAAGGAAGTGTGGGACCAGGCAGGGGTCAGGGGGTCGGTGGCAAGGAGTCCCTTTCTTTGGGTGAGTAAAGTTGCTTCTTTGGAAGATAAGAAACTTGCTCCCTTCACACTGGCTCCGTTGTAGCTACAAACAGTTCCCAAGAGTGTTGTGGACTTGTTGGTTGCTCCCAAAGTTTTTTCACATGGGGACAATTCAGATATGACTCTACATTTGAATTCTACTCATCACATAATGGGTTTATCTGCTTTGAAAGGGCTGCTTCAAAAAAAGTTAAAAGTGAAGATTTTCATTGACTGTAAAAGCAGTTTAGTGAATGGTTTTTACATATATGTGTGGGCCAAGGAACCAGGCTCAGGACCCCACATTTCCAAAGAACTCACCTTTATAAACGAAAAGAAAAAAAAAGTATGTTTCACCTTGATTTTTGTAGGGCTGTAAAATAAATGAAATGGAAAAACCTATAGCCTTAAGCTACCCAAAGCTCCAAGATGGAGAATTCACAATTAAATTCCTGCCCATTCCTTCCTGGATGATTCATTTTCACACTCAGCTTAGGTAACAACTCTTCCAGGAAGTCCTTGGGCACTTCCCCTACCCCCATTCCCATATGGGTTAAATAGTTATCCATCCATCCATCCATCCATTAAGCCATTCATCCATCCATCCACCCATCCATCCATCCATTTATTGAAGGTGTGTTATGTGCCAGATAGTGATTAAGGTAAAGAGATGGATATTACAGACCAAAACAGATAAAAATCCCTGACATCATGGACCTGATATGATGATATACAAAATAAAGAAGTAGTTTCCATAGAACATTAGATGGCGGTAAATGCTATGGATAAAAATAAACCATGGAAAAGCACAGAAGGTGTCAGGTGGAGGAGGTAGTGTTGTCACTTTGGACTTGAAAGAAGTGAGGAAACATGCATTCCAGGCAGGGGCAACAAAAAGGATCCCTGGAATGGAGTGAGCCATTCTCTCCACTGTGTCCTGGACACACTTCTCTTGCAGCGCTTATTACACCATGTCATCCTTGTTACTGTTCTTATTACCTTTCACAAGTTGGGTTCCCTGGGGAAGGGCCACAGGCAGGAAACAGGAGTGGAATAACCTGGGACTAAGCTGCTCTATTCAGCTGTGGGCAGTTCCCACAGAGGTTGACACTTGAGGAAACTGTCACTTGAGGAAGCTGGCACTTGAGCAGCACTTTAGTCTTGAAGGCAGATCTGGGCAGTGCACCACAACATTGGCAACACTGGCTATCACTGAAGATTTGCCATAAGCCAGTGTCTCAGTTTGCCAGGGCTATATACCAAATAACACAAACTGGTTTAAACAACAGGAATTATTTTCTCATGTTGGAGACTAGAAGTCCAAAATCAAGGTGTCATCAGTATCATGCTTTCTCTGAAGTCTGTAACATTCCTGTGGTGGTTTGCTGGCAACCCATAACTCAATCTCTACCTCAGTCACATGGCAATCTGTCTCCTTCTGGACTCTTCCTGACTGTGTCCAAATTTTCTCTGCTTATAAGGATTCCAGTCATACTGGATTAAAGCTCACCTTGATTTAGTTTGACTTCACCTTAACTAACATTATCTTCAAATGTCCTATTTACAAATGTGTTCCCACCTGCAGGACCAGAGGTTAGGACTTGAACATGTCTTTGCGGGGAAGAGGATTCAATCCATAACAGCCAGGCAACATGCTTAGTTCTCACACCAAACCTGTGAGTTAAAGTAGTATTAACTCCAGTTAATAAACAGACCCAGAGAGATTGAGTGACCCGCCCAAGGTCCATGCTACTCTGCAGCTGAGTGAGGGTTCCAAGGCAGATGTGTCTGACTCTAAAGGATAGGCTCTTAACCACTGAATTGACCTCTCTTGTTATGAACTTCCTGCCTCTGTTGATGCAGCTCAAGTGCAAGACCACCATTTCACTGCATTTCCTGGCCTTAAGCCCCTAGTGCCTAATCCTCACTGCCCAGCTCTTCTCCTCAGAGTCAGCCCATGCTCTAGCCTACACCCAGCCATGGACCTCTGATGAGAGGGTTCAACAGACATCTGGGAGAGCCGGTATGAGCAGAGCCTTGGAGACCTGTCCAAGGTCAATAGCCAGGAGCACCAGGGTGGAATCAGACCTCAGGCCTCCCAACTTGCAGCCTGTGATTTTTCCTCAGCACCAATCACCACAGCATTACTCAAAGAGATGTAAATCACCTAGTTGGAAGGTAGCTGGGTGTAGGGACAGGAACTCTAGCCTTGGGGTCAGAAAACCCAAGGCTTTTCTCCTCCTTTTTCCAAGCGTGTGACCTTGAATGAGCCACTTCACCTCACTGAGCTTCGGTGACCTCATCTATAAATTGGAAGGACTGAAAGAGCATTTCCAGCCCAAGGACCCATTCTGTGTTTGGGCACTGTGTTGGCACTTTCAAGAAGCTGATGGGAATGTTTGAGGATACAAAGAGACAAGCCCTTTGTCATCATAATCCCAAACACTTACCCAGAGCATTATGTTACATGAAGGGAGCCTGGCAACACATGCCTAATCCATTTCCAGAGGAAAGAAAAAAGCCCACATGAGTGGCATATCAAAGTCCTGGGTCAATGCCCTGGGCAACTGGTAGCTTTTGGAAGGCCAAACCCTGAAGGTACCTAGGGAAGTTGCCAGATAGGTACAAAGAAGTCTGAGAATGAATGAGCCTTGGGATAGGCAGTGGTATCTGGCACAGCCTGCCTCCCTTGCCAGCTTCCTTCACCAGGGTTGTGCACCTCCACCCCCAGCAATGGAGAGAGACAGAGGAAGAGGAGAGAGGAGAGAGGAGGAGGAGGAGAAGAAGAAGAAGAAGAAGAAGAAGCAGCAGCAGCAAAAGCAGTGAGAGTAAGCAGGCTGTCTCTATACCTCTGGAGGTGAGGGGGCATAGTCACGTATGTACCACCGCTGGAGATGAAGAGGGGTGAGGATCATTAACACCTTTAAACCACATGAAATGATCAGGGATACCATATAATAATCATGGTACTAATAATAACATTGCCATTTATTAGAGGGAGGTAGTACTCCACCAAAACCCATGATTTCCTCCTCAGATTTCCAGGACCAAAATCTTGCTCTTGTCAGTTTCACCCTCAAGTCTTAGGCTCAAGATGGGGATGAGGTGGGAACAGTAATTCACTCTACCTAAATACTCAACTGACTGGTGGTTAGAACAGAAGCCAGTGGATTCCCTCTGTGGAAGTGATCTTTATGGTGATGGAACAATAGAACTTGCTAATTAGGGTATTCCCATTCCACTCTAAAGGCACATGGAAAATCAAAGTAGTCATTACAGGTTTCTCAGGAACCAAGGGAATTGGCTGATCTTGAGAGATAGTTGCCTCTGATTGGAGGCAAATCTTGATAAATTCTCCCAGTTCCACGGCAGAGCTCTCAGAATTTACCTTGCTAGGTATCAGAATCCTGGGGTCTCTTCCTCATAGCCATGGTTGGATTAACATTAACAGATTGTTACTAACTGTAATGGATATATGCTTTATTGTCTACCCATCAGCCCCTTCTTTGGGGGAATCACCCCTCTTCAATCCTCTACCTACTAGATGTGGCCTTGGGAAATTTACTTAACTTCTCCATGCTTTAGTTTCTCTGTCTTTCAAGCAGGGCTAGTTATAGTAGTAGTAGTAGTAGTAATATAACCTCATAGGGTTATATGCAAAATAAGGGAGTCGATACATTAAAGTGCTTAGAACCATGCCTGAAACACACTAAGCACTCAATAGGCACTGTTAATAGTAGTATTGTGATTATTATATGGTTTGCCTGTCTATTCCTGTGGTTCAAATGGGGTTAATGATCTCCACCCCTCTTCAACCCCAGGAGTGGATGACATGACAGCCTTGGCTAACAAGTGTACTCCATCTTTGGCAGAGACAAAGGCAAAGGCAAAGGCAAAGCGAGTGGGGAATTACAGTCTTATTATCAGAGAAGGTTGAAGCAGAGATAAAGGAGGGAATATAACCCACAATGATTTAATAGTCAAGGAAAACTGTGCACCAAATTACAGAGTATCAAAATTCATGAAGAGGGAAATGGATGTGGCTCAAGTGATTGGGCTCCCGTCTACCATATAGGAGGTTCAGGGTTTGATTCCCGGGGCCTCCTGGTGAAGGCAAGCTGGCCCGTGCGGCGAGCTGTCCCATGCAGAGTGCTGGCTCATGCAGGAGTGCTAGCACATCAAGATGACACAGCAAAAAGAGGCACAGAGGAGAGACAGTAAGAGTCACAGCAGACCAGGGAGCTGAGGTGGCACAATAGATTGAGCGCTTCTCTCCCACTCTGGAAGGTCCCAGAATTGGTTCCTGTGCTGCCTAAAGAGAAGACAAGCAGACACGGAAGAACACACAGAGAGCAGACAGTGAGTGCAAAACAAGGGGGAGGGGGAGAAGTAAATAAATAAATCTTTGGGGAAAAAATTCATGAAGAAAAAAACTACAGAAAATGCAAGAATTAGAAACACATTTGTAATAGAGAAATTTCTCTCTCTTAGCACATAGCAGAACAAGCAGACAAAAGATAAACAAATATATAAAAGATCTAAACAATATGGTATATTATATTTGTATTTATCTGTTTTTCTTAGGTTGTGCTGTTATAAGAAATAGCCCCCCAAATCCAGTGGCTTACAACACCTTACCATGCTGGATATCACTTTAAAATGATCTCAATCCCTTATTGAGCTAGGAGCTAATCTGCTCCCAGCCTAGCTGTCTGCCAGAAATAAAAACATGGTGCAAAGTATCATTAACCAGAGCAATATCTTTTCAATTTTTCATAAAAATATTTGGCACTCAGTGAAAAATAACTGGGGATGCAGGAAGACAAGATTTGACCCCAAAAGGAAAAATGAACAATAGAAACACACAAAAGGTACAGATATTGGGTTGAGTTATCAGCCATAGACTTAAACATATTATGATTGATGCGTTCCAGGACATAGATGACCAGATGGAGATTTTTAGGTGGTACTGGGGGTTGAACTTGGGACCTTATACATGCAAAGCAGGCACTCAACCACTGAGCTAGAGCTGCCTGCCCAAGCAACTGACTTTTGTATGTTAGCCTTGTATCCTGTGACTTTGCTATAATTGCTTCCAGGAGTTTGTTATTGTTGTTGTAGTTGATTCTTTGGGATTTTCTAGAGAGATAGTCATGTCACCTTTGAGCAAAGACAGTTTTATTTCTTCCTTTCAAATCTGTGCACCTTTCATTTCCTTTACTGGTCTAAATGCACTAGCTAGGAATTCCAGTAAAATGTTGAATAAAATGT
>JAQZBX010088503.1:0-12741 GCA_029593785.1 Cabassous unicinctus
CAACATATGCAGAGAAAAACATCTAAAACAATACACACTAAATTGATAAAAATGGTTATTTCAATGGAGTGGGATTATAGGTTGTACTTATTTTCTACTTTTCCCTTATTTGTATTGCTTATTGTTAGGGATTGAATTGTATCCCTTAAAATGATATATTCAAGTCTTAATCCCTGGACTCTTGAAAGTGATTCTATTTGGAAATAGGTTCTTTGAAGATGTTATTAGTTAAAACAAGGCCAAAGTGGATTAGGGTGGGCCCTTCTCCAATATTATCCAATCCAATATGACTGGTGTCCTTATAAGGCAAACAGACAGAGAGAGAAGACAGCCACAAGAAGACAGAGGCAGACATTGGCTTATGCCACAAGCCAAAGGACACCATGGCTTGCTGGTAAGCTACTGCCAGAAACCCATAAAGTTAAGAGGATGCAAGGTGGTGCCAACACTTTGATTTGAACTTCTAGTCTCCAGAACTGTGAGATAGTAAATTTCTGTCATTATAAGCCACACAATTTGTGGTACATTTTAATGCAGCCCTAGAAAACTCATTTTTCTAAATATTTTCCTAGGTATTAAATTATTTAAATAATTCCATTATTCTTAGCTTTCTTATCATAATCCTAAAAGAAGTATTACTCACTATTTAATGAAATGCACCAGGAGAGTCAGTATAGTAAAAAGAACATTTTCTTTGAGGCCATAAAGACTCTCGTTCAAACTCTGTTTCCAGTATGTTCTGGCCATGTACTGTCTCTGAGCCTTGATTTCCACATCTATAAAACTGGAATAAATCATGGAATTCTTGTGATGAGTACATTTAATAGTTTATGTAAAGCAGATAGCACAGTGCCTAATTTAATAATAGTGAAACATGGTCGCTATTGTTATTAATGATACACAATATCAAAATCATACCACAGAATACCCTGGGAGGAAAACACAATGCTGTGAAAGAAAATACATCTAACAGAATGGAAATGGCAATATAGCATAGGAGAAATGTCACAGTAGAATTGGGAATGATAGAGATACTGCCTTAAATCATGTCCAACAGAATAATCCCACAGAGAGTGAAGTAAACTTCAGACAGAAATTTGCTTCATGGGAGTTTGTTCCAGAGCACGTGGTCTGCAAAAGTACTTCTGTGTGTGTTTGTGCAAATGTGTGCTTGTATTCAATTTGGCTTGATGTTGCATTACACCACAATAAAATAACAATGTTTAATGCATTTTGATTTGAAGAGAATGGTGGCAATTTATGATACTGAATCACTGTATGAAGTTAAATAACGTTGGGCTATGTTTCAGGAAATAGGACACTAAAAAGGTCATGTTTTACAGCTAAAATTTACTCTGCTGTAATTTTGAATAATAAATTATCATGGAACTTATCAGAAGTTCAAAGCCAGATTTTTCTATGGTTACCACAGTGAATTGCAAAGAACTTTAAGATTAATTGTAATTCATTTTAAAATAAAGCTCTGCTATAAATTACATAATTACTATACATAATATTTTGAATTTTTACCAATATCCAAGGAATGCAGTGTGTTAATGCACAAACACATATACATAAATAAATGATGACAAACAAATTCCCCTGGTGTGAGTCTTAATATAAACAGCCTTGCAAAGTCATAAAAAAAACAGACGCAGAATTTACCTATCTTTGAATTATATTCAGAAAGCAATGAGAAAAATATATGCCTTTCATGCACTGAGAGCATTTATTTAGCGAGAAGATGTGTTTCAGCTCCAAGGTAATGGAAATAACATTGCCCTTAGCTTCAGAAGACCTCAGTAGAATGTTGACCTTGTCACCTGTGCTCTCATTCTGTGGTTTAAAATTCCCCTACATCCTCAACCTCTTGATTAGACATGTTCGCTTGTTTTTACTGATACCTGATGTTCATGCTTTCCTTAAAGCCTTCTCAACATAGATGCTACTCATGTTTTCCATTCCCCAAGTACCTCAAGGTCAAGAAGTGGAGTCTTCATCCTACTTCTGTATCATTACTTTACCATATTTATGTAACATTCCTTGCTTTTAGGAGACTTGCGGCATTCAATTAATAAAACCTAAACCTTCTTGTTATTCCACCTACCAATTTATTGGTTAATCCTCTAATCCAGGGGTTGGCAAACTATGACTCATGGGCCAAATCTATTCTGCTTTATTTCTTAAATTAAGTTTTATTGGGACACAGTTATACATATTCATTACGCAATATCTATGGCTGTTTTTTTGCCTTATAACAATAGAATTGAATAGTTGCAACAGAGACCATATGGTCCACATATATAAACAATGTTTTCTGGCTTGTGAAAATTGTTGCTTTAATATCTATAGGCACACTCAGGCCAAGCCCCTATATATATATTACTTCTAGCTAATTCTGACCCTAGCTTGCTTACAAGTACCTCAAACTGGTAGAGGTGCCAGTTTCAAATATAGCCAACCAATCCCACACTGGCATACCCCTGCCCCACCCTTGCACACTTCCAACAGAAACCACAATGAAGACACTTCCTCAGTTCTACTTGCTTTTTCTCTGCATTGTGACCAACCCTGGTGCTATCCCCGTGTGGCCCTGTATGGCGTGATGCCCTCTCCCTAGGAAACTCTGAGTAGAATAAATCTTTCACACTCTTCCAATCTCTCTCTCATGATCTGTGTCTGGCTTTATCATAACTTATACAAGGGGATATAAGCAAAACACTACAAAGCCTAAAGTAGGTACTTCCTCTCCCTTGATAGCAAAAGGTTGCCAATATTGAAGTCTTTGGCACATTCTCATAGTCGTCCTTTTCTCAAGCCCTGCCATCTTTTTTCATGGCTTTAGAATGACTTGAACTTCACCACATGATGTGATGGCCAAGTTCAAGCTCTTCTCCACCACAGCCTCCCACGATCTTCTCCCAGATCTTGCCAACACTTTAAATTACTTCATCTCTCTAATCTTTAACTCAAAATATCCCACTTTCTGCCCACAACTGCACTTGCTTTTCTTTGTCAGAGAAATCACCACAGAGATGGACTTGAGGGCTATCTGCATAAAAAGCTATACTTATATACATGTGATAAATAAACAAGTATAAGAAGATATGGAATAAAAAGAATAAAGGCAATGAGGTTTATTTTTTCTTTTGTTTTTATGTAAACAGTGTGCTTATAAGCACTACTGATACACTCCCTTCTCTCAATTAAAAAAAAAATGTATTACTTTTTATTTACAAGCACTCTACACCTATTAAGGAAAAGCTCCCTCATCTCCCCTTCCCCCATACCCGGGTAATTTCTAATCTACTTTCTGTCTCTATGAATTTTCTAATTCTAGATATCCTATGTAAGTGACATCATACAATATTTGTCCTTATGTGCCTTGTTTATTTCACTGAGTATAATGTTTTGAAGGTTCATCCATGTTGTAGCATGTCTCAGAACATCATTCCTTAATGCCAAGTAATATTCCATTGTATCACATTTTTTATCCATTAATTTCTTGATGAACACTTGGGTTGTTTCCATGTTTTAGCTATTCTGAACAATGCTGCTATGAACACTAGTACAAGTATCTGTTTTAGACCCTGTTTTCACTTTCTTTGAGTATATACATATGAGTGGAATTGCTAGGTCATATGGTAATTTTATATTTAACTTTTTGAGGAACTGTCATAGCACTTTCCACAGCGGCTGCACCATTTTACATTCTGCCAACAGTAGCGTTCTAATTTCTGGGCATCCTCTCCAATGCTTGTAGTTTTCCATGTTGTGTTTTGTTTTGTTTTAATAATAGCCATACTTGTGGGTTTGAAGTGACATTTCCTTGTGGTTTTGATTTGTATTTATCTAATGGCTAATGATGTTTAGCATCTTTCCATATGCTTATTGGACATTTATGTGTCATCTTTGGAGAAACGTCTGTTTAAGACCTTTGCAAATTTTGTAATTGATTTGTCTGTTTTTTGTTTTTAGAATGTAAAATTTTTTTATATATATTCTGGATATTAAACCCTTATGAGATATATGTTTTGCAACTATTTTCTCCCATTCTGTAGGTTGTTGTTTCAATTACTTGATACTGTTTTTGATGGACAAAAGAGTTTTTAATTTTGATGAACTGGAATTTATTTATTGTTTCTTTTGATGCTTACCCTTTTGGTGTCATAATTAAGAATCCACTACTGAATCTCAGGTCATGAAGTTTTGCCCCAATGTTATTGTTTACGAGTTTTATGGTTGCAGATCTTTTATTTAGGTTCTTAATCCATTTTGAGTTAATTTTTTATATGGTTTGAGGTAAAGATACAAATTAATTCTTTTGCTTATGGATATCCTGTTTTCAAAACACCATTTGTTGAAGAAACTATTCTTTCCCAACTGCATGTACTTGGCACATTTCTTGAAAATCAATTGACCATAAATGTGTGCATCTATTTCTGAACTTTCAATTCTATCCCATTGGTCTATTTATCTATCCTTATGCCACAACAACACTGTTTTCATTATTGCAGGTGTGTACTACATTTTGAAATCAGGTACCATGAGTCCTCCAACTTTGCTCTTTATCAAAATTATCTTGGCTATTCAGGGTCCCTTGCAGTTCTGTATAAATTTGAGGATCAACTTCTCCATTTCTGTAAAAAAAAAAAAAAAAAGGTTTCTGGAATTTGATAAGGATTGCACTGAATCTGTAAATTGTTTTGGGTAGTATTGACATCTTAACACTATTAAGTTTTCCAATCCATGATCACAGAATGCTTGGCAATTTATTTAGGTTTTTAATTTCTTTCAGCAGTATTTTGTAGGTTTTCAGTATAAAAGTCTTCCAAATCCTTAGTTTAATTTATACCTAAGTATTTGTTTTATATGTTATTGTAAATGCAATTGTTTTCTTAATTTCCTTTTCAGATTGTTCATTGCTAGTGTAATAAAACACAGTTGATTTTTATGGTTAGTTTTGTACCCAGCCAGTTTGCTGAATTTTCTTATTAGCTCTAGTAGATTTCCTGTGCATTCCTTTGGATTTTCTATATATAAGATCATGGTGTCTGCAAATAGAGATAATTTTACTTCTTCCTTTCCAATTTGAGAGTTTTCATTTCTTTCACTTGTCTAACTTCTCCGGCTCGAAATTATAGTACAATATTAAGTAGCAGTTGCAAAAGTGGACATCCTCATCTTGTTCCTGATGTTAGGGAGAAACATTCAATCTTTTACCAATGAGTATGAAGTTAACTGGTGGTTTTGCATAAACAGCCTTTACAATGTTGAGAAAGTTCCTTTCTATTCCTAGTGTTCTAGTTTGCTAAGCGGCTCAAAGCAGATAACATAAAATGGGCTGGCTTTTAGCAATGGAAATTTATTATCTTACAAGCTTACAGTTTTGAGGCCATGAAAATGTCCAAATCAAGGAATCATCAAAAGGATATCTTATTCCTGAAGACTGGGTGCTCACAATCATGGACTCCTCTGTCACACTGTAAGGCACATGACAGCATCTGCTGATCTCTCCTTTCTCTTCCAGGTTTTGCTGCTTTCAGCTTCTTGCCTATGAGGTTTTTTCCCCTTTGTTTGAATTTCATTCTCTTTTAAAGGCCTCCAGTAAGAGGATTAAGACCCACCTTCAATGAGGTGGGTAACATTTTTTTTAAGGAGGTACCAGGGATTGAACCTGAGACATAATACATGCAAATCAGGCACTCAGCCACTGAGCTACACCCACTCCCTTGAATGAGATGGGTAACATCTTAACTTAAGGTCTTATTCATCAAAAGATCCTTCTTACAATGGTGAGACAGGTTAGTATAGTGAAAGGGGAAGGTAGCTGGCCCTGCAGACAACATGGATGACAGACAACATGGCCGTGAGACCCTGCCCAGAGACCTCCTGAGAAGAAGGCTGATATCCTCACCATGAGAATCTCATTTGGAATGAGAGGGAAAGCCCTGGATATCCTAAAACGGGCCTGATCATTGGGTCCTCTGGGGAACTGACAGGTGGGGTAATCAATCAGAATAGCAAACAGCTGGGGCCCCTTCCCCGAATATTAGCAAGGGGAGGACTCATTGATAGCTTAAAAGGAAACCACACAAGCCAAATCTAACTCTCTCTGACTAGAGGAGTCCGCATCAAATCTTGGTGCATATTTCCTGCCTTCTCTCCCATTTCTCAGCAAGCTCTGTTCTTTTCCCCCACTTCTCAACAAATTCTTTTTACTGGCCTAAATAAACTGGCGTGTTTTTAAATTCTTTTATGCGACATAGCCAAGAACCTAGAGGAATCCAACACTTCCCCTAGCTTCAATGGGTCCACCCCACAGGAATGGATTAATTTAGGAACATACTTTTCTGTCATACATACAGCTTCAAATCACTACACCTGGTTTTCTAGATGTTTTTATAAAGAATGGGTGCTGAGTTTTTTTCAAATGCCTTTTCTGCATCTATTGAGATATCATGTTGTTTTTTCCCCTTTCGCTGAATTTATGTGGCATACTACATTTATAAATTTTTCATATATTGAACAAACCTTGCATTCCTGGGATAAATCTCACTTGGTTACAGTATATAATCTTTTTAATGTGCTGTTTGGTTTGGTTTCCTAGTATTTTGTTAAAGAATTTTCCATCTATGTTCATAAGAGAACTTGATCTGTAATTTTTTTCTTGTGATATCTTTATCAGACTTGGTATAAGGGTAATGCTTGTCTTATAAAATAAATTAGGAAGTGTTCCTTCCTCTTAAATTTTTTTGGAAAAGTGTGAAAAGGATCACCATTAATTCTTTAATTGTTTGGAAGAATTTTGTACTGTCTAGTCCTGGACTTTTCTTTAGTGGAAGGCTTTCTATTATTGATTCAATTTCTGTACTTTTAATAGGTCTGTTGAAGTTTTCATTTCTTCTTGAGTCAATTTTAGTAATTTATGCATTTCTAGATTTTTTCCATTTCTTCCAGATTATCTAATTTGTTGGCATACAATTGTTCATAATATTCTCTTATAATCATTTTTATTTTTATTTCTTTACAGTGAGTAATGATGGAACCATTTTCATTTCTGATATTAGTAATTTGTACCTTTTCCTTTTTTTCTTTGCCTGTCTAGCTAAAAGCTTTTCAATTATATTAATTTTTTCATAGAACCTATTTTTAGTTTTGTTGATTCTCTGAAATGAATTTTTTAAAAAGATTTATTTTATTTATTTATTTATCCCTACCCCTCTTGCCGCTTGTGCTCGCTGTGTCCATTCACTGTGCGTCTCTCTGCATCTGCCCATCTCCCTTTGTTGTGTAATCTTGCTGCGTCAGCTCTCCGCACCGTGCGGGCTATCAGCTCTTTGCGCCACGCGGGCAGTCTTGCCTTCACCAGGAGGGCCCTGGAATCCAACCCCGGGGCCTCCCATATGATAGATGGGAGCCCAATCCCCTGAGCCACATCTGCCTCCCTCAAATGAATTTTTATTCTCTATTTCATTTCTCTCTGCTCTGATCTTTATTATTTCCTCCCTTCTGCTCACTTTGAGTTTACTTGACTCTTATTTTTCTAGTATGTCAAGATGTGAAGTAAGATTATTGATTTGTAATATATATTTCCCTTTGAAAACTGCCTTGGCTACATCCAATAAGTCTTAGCATATTGTGTTTTCATTTTCATTCATTTCTAAGTAATTTTTAATTTCCCTTGTGATTTCTTCTAGAACTCATTGGTTATTTGAGTGCTGTTTAATTTCCACATATTTGTAAATTTTCCAATTTTTCTTCTGTAAGTGTTATCTAGAAGATATCAGACTTTGAGGATTAGAGAAGCCATGGATAGAGACTGAGAAGGAACTATCAGAGAGGTAGGAGGATGATAAGAGACTGGAGTACTGTGGAATTCATGGGAAGGGAGAAGAAAGGTTGTCAGTAATATCAAATGGTACACAGAATTTAAAATGTGTAACAATTGAAACAAAATGATACATGTTTTTTTATAGCATTGGAAGGAATTTTGTCTGAACACAAGGCTGTCAGCCCAAATAAAAAAAATTCTTATTGCCCAATGACTTTAAATAGATTGTGAAAACCTATATTTCAGATATATATATATCTCCTAAGAAAGCTTAGTGCTCCTACTCCACCTTCAATCCACCCTCACACATGCACACAAGGCACATTCATCTACCTGGGATCTCAGTAGTAATTATTAGCTTTGTTAAACTCAAACCATTGCAAATTGGCAGATGCATTTCACAACACTTATTTTACCAGTCAGTGTTGTCATTGTCCATATTTATTCTTTGCTCTTCCCCTTTCAACCAATTTCTTAGAATATAAAAGCTTTTACATGAACACCAGTAAAGATGCATTCAACTTCCGGAGCCATAAGTACTATGAGTTCACACATGTGGTACATTAAATCTAGACTTGAGTAAAAATTTCCTCAAAAAAAAAAAATCAGAGTAGCTTTTCCCCTATGGTTTAAGAATCAGAAATACTCCCATTTTAAGTTTCAGAGTGAAATGAGACTAAAGAATAATAAGATGCTTAAAAACTGCATAATGGGGTTTAAGTCCCTGGACTGTGCACTGTCTCCACAGTGAAGATGTGAGCTTAGTCCCCGCAGGACCTGTAGGGGAAGCCCAAGGCTCTGGGACATCTTGGGCCTTGGCCACAGATTTCTGGGAAGATGGAGGATTAGAAAGTTACAGGGCTTACTTCTATCCCAGAAAAACACCTAGAGGACAGACAGAAATTGTCCATAACAACTGTTCCAGGACTCAGCAGACCAAGAGAGTGCTGGGCAGTACCCAGGAAAGAGCAAGGTGAAGAGACAGAGAAACTGCAGTGAAGATCTGTGATTAACGTAACGCAGACTACTGCTGCTGGTGGTGGTGCCCAACCCTCATACTCATGGCGTACAGCTTTAGGTTGCCGGTCCCTGGCATGCAGCTGCAAACTGAGAGAGCAATGTGGTCCCTTTCCTCAGAAACAGGGTAAGGGTGAGACACAGACCACTGATAATCTAGCCTTTGGCCAGAGAATCTGGACTGCTGGGTCCCCCAGTTTCCAACTGTTCCAGCCAGGTGCTGCCTTGCCATGGTTTCCACCCAGGAGCCAGCAGAGAGCTAAAACTATCCTGTCTTCTCAAACATCTTCCTTACTGACCAGGATTGGCTGCCTCTGACTCAGAGGGGAGTGGTGATTTCTTTCTCCTTGGGAAAAGGAAGGATGCAGACACAGAACGAGCATGATTTCTGTTTGCAATTTTGAACTGTGAGGCCTGGCTCTGAATAGCTGCCCAGTGGAGGAACTCACCAGTACATTGATTCATCATTCCCCATCTGGTAGTGGATAGAGTGAAAACAATCCCACTCTAGAGGTGAGTGAAAAGGTTTGCCAACAAACACCATCTTAAAGTGCACTCCAGGAAAAAAAAATAGAAGAAACTTTTTGGCATCTTTACTGTGCCCCTCTCCAAGTCTCTGGTGAATTGGTCTATACCCCATTAGTGGGTCCCTGGCCATGTTTTGATTAAACAGGGACAATTTTACAGACCTATAATAAATTGAACTAATAATCAAATAAGAGCCAAAACACAAAGCCTGTCAGCTATAAAATCCTAAGCAAGAGAAAGAAACAGACCATCAGAGTAAAGTCACTATCATAAACAGATGTCTAGAAGACATCAGCAAGAAATTACAAGCCATATTAAGAAATAGGAATCTATGGCCCAAAAGAACAAATTAAAATACCAGATGAGACACAGGATTTGAAACAACTAATCAATGATATTCAAAACAATCTCCTAAATCAATTCAAGGAGTTGAAGGAAAATAGGGCTAAAGAGATAAAAGACATTAGGAAGACACTAGGTGAGCACAAAGAAGAATTAGAAAGCTTGAACAGAAAAATAACAGAACTTATGGGAATGAAAGACACAATGAATGGGAATAAAAATACATTAAAGGCATACAACAACAGATTTGAAATGGCAGAAGAAAGAATTAGCAAATTAGAACATCTGACATTGAAAAAGACCAAAGAATAAATAGAGAAAATAATGGACAAAATTGGGCAGGGGCTCAGGGAATCAAATGATAGGACAGAGTGCACCAACATATAGGTCATGGGAGTTTCAGTAGGAGAAGAGAAGGGAAAAGGGACAGGAAGAATATTTCAGGAAATAATGGCTAAAATTTTTCCAACTCTGATGAAAGACATGAAAATATATGCTTAAGAAGCACAATGTACTCCAAGCAGAAGACATCCGAATAGACCCACTCTGAGACACATACATATCAGAATTTCAAATGCCAAAGATAGAGAATTCTGAAAGCAGGAAGATAAAAGTGATCTATCACATACAAGTGAAGTTTCATAAGACTTAGTGCAGATTTCTTATCAGAAGCCATCAAGGTGAGAAGACAGCGGTGTGGTATATTTAAGATACTGAAAAAGAAAAACTGTCAGCCAAAAGGACAGACAAAGTGATGTATTGTTATTGTAGTTATTATTATGTGATAATGGAAGAATTTGTAACATTGATATAAAGATAGTGGTTACCAGAGGTTCAGAGGGGAGTGGGGGATGAATAGGCAAAACACAGGGCATTTTTAGGGCATTGGAATTGTTCTGTATATACTGAAGTGATGGATTATGCATTTGTCAAAACCTATAAAACTGTACAGCACAAAGTGTAAACCATAATGTAAACTAGCAAGGATTTGGTATTGCTTCATCAACTGTAACAAATGTACCATGCATTAAAATGTAAGATGTTATTAATGGGGGAAAATGTGGAAGGGGGAAGTGGTGGTTTATATGGGAATCCCCTATACTTTCAATGTAGCTTTTCTGTGATCTAAAACCTCTCTAAAAACAAAGTTTATTATTATATTTATAAAACATGCCAGCCAAGAATGCTGTATGTGGCAAATTGTCCATCAAAAATGAGAATGAGTTTAAAATATTTACAGATAAACAGAAACTAAGATTGTTCATAAACAAAAGGCCAGCTCTAGAAAAAATAGAATTCCCCTTTAGGGAGTTCTGAGGCCTGAAAGGAAAATACAGGATGGAGAGACTTGGAGGAGAGCTAGAAATGAGGATTATCAGAAAAGGTAACTAAAAAGTTAAAAAAGACAGACAAAAATAAGATATGACATATGAAAGCCAAAGGATAAAATGGTCAAAGTAAGTAATGTCTTCACAGTAATGACATTGAATGTTAATGGATTAAATTTCCCAAACAAAAGACACAGGCTGACGGAATGGATAAAAAATATGAGTCATCCATATGTCGTCTGCAACAGACTCACCTTAGACCCAAGGATACAAATAGGCTGAAAGTGAAAGGTTGGAAAAAGATATTTCACACAAACAGTAGCCAAAAAAGAGGAGGGGTAGCCATACTAATACTGGAAAAAACAGACATTAAATGCAAAAATATTATAAGAGGTATAGAAGGCCATTATTTATTAATAAAGGAGGCAATCAATCAGGAAGAAATAAAAATCATAAATATCTACGCAGCTAACAAGGGTGACCCAAAGTACAGGAAGCAAAAACTGGCAAACCTGAAGAGAGAAATAGATGACTCTAAAATAATAGTTGGAGACTTCAATACTCCACTCATATCAATAGATAGAACTAGACAGAAGATCAACAAGGAAACTGAGAACTTCTGTCTAGTTCTATCCATTGATATGAGTGGAGTATTGAAGCTAGACCTAACAGACATAACAGAACATTGCACCCCAAATCGTTGCACCCCTAATTAACATGATATAACTTCTTCTCAAGTGCTCATGGCTCTTTCTCCAAGATAAACCACATGTTTGTTCACAAAATAGACCTCAATAAATTTTAAAAGATTGAAATTATATAAAGTACTTTCTCTGATCATAATGGAATGAAGATTGAAATCAATAATAGGTGAGGAATAGGAAAAATCACAAATATATAGAAGTTAAACAACACACTCTTAAAAATCAGTGGATCAAAGAAAAAATTGCCAGAAAAATTAATAAATATCTGGAGACAAATGAAAATGAGACCATAACATATCAAAACTTATGGGATGCACCTAATGAAGTGCAGGGGAAATTTATAACCCTAAACACCTATATTAAAAAGGAAGAAAGAGCTAAAATAAAAGACCTAAATGAACACCTGGAGAAACGAGAAAAAGAACAGCAAACTAATCCCAAAGCAAGCAGAAGGAAAAAAATAACAAAGATTAGAGCAGAAATAAATGAAACTGAGAATCAAAAAAATTGGAAGAATCAACAAAACAAAAAGTTGGTTCTTTGAGAAGATCAATAAAATCGACACTTAGCTAGTCTAACAAAAACAAAAAAGAGAAGGTGCAAATCAATAAAATTAGAAATGAAAGGAGAGGCATTACTATGGACCCCACGGAAATAAAAGGGATCACAAGAGGATATTATGAAAAATTGTATACCTACAAATTAGACAACTTAGATGAAATGGACAAATTCCTAGAAATGTACAAACACCCTACACTGACTCCAGAAGAAATATAAGACCTCAACAAACCAAACACAAGTAAAGAGATTGAAGCAGTCATCAAAGACTTCCCATCAAAGAAAAGCCAGAACCAGATGGCTTCACAGGTGAATTCTACCAATCATTTTGAGAAGAACTAATACTAATCCTGCTCAAATTTTTACCAAAAAAAATGAAGAGGAGTGAAATCCCTTAGCTCATTTTATGATGTTAATATCATCCTAATAG
>JAQZBX010088504.1:0-12739 GCA_029593785.1 Cabassous unicinctus
TGAGCTACTCTGAGAGTCATATTCATCAGTCTTGCACATCTTGCCTGTTTAGGTCATCCACAGAGAAGGTCTTATTAATCACTCATTTGTTCATGAAAATTATTGAACAATTACCTTGTACTTATCAGTGTACAAGGCCCTGGAGCTATAATATGAAACAAGCCTTAGAACCTGCTCTGACAGGGCAGACATTCTAGAGAGAGCAGTAAGATGATTAAAAGGCAATTATATTATAATGTCAGAAGTACCTGACCTGGCCAAAGAATAGCTTTCTGTTACTTTTGGAATAAAGACAGTACTGCTTACTAACTATAAGGCTCCACACAGTCAGACCTTAATACCTCTCCAGTTTCATTCATACCCTACTTGAGTTCTCCATTCTAGCCACAGTAACAGTCTTTGGGTTCTGTGCTGATGTCAACACCCCTAAACTCTAGGAACTTTGTACATAGCCCAAAACCTTCTTCACTCTTCTCTCTGCCAGGTTAACTCTAATACTTCCTTCAGAGCTCAACAGAGAGTTGCTTCCTTAAAGAAGACTTCCTTGGCTTTCTCTTCATAATGTTACATTTATTTGAGTGTTTGCCTCCTCTACTAAACTGTAAGCTCCATGGAGACAGGGGTTAATTTTTTTTCTGACATCATATTCCCTGTATTTAGCACACTTGCTTGCCATATAGTGATAATAGACAATTGATAATTATCTGTTTCATAAGTAAGTTAATGAATTAATGGAAAATAGCTCAAGTTGAGGCTGAAAATTAAAGGACAATAGGATTTAGAATAGGAACAAGAGGGAATAGGCATTCCTTCACCTGTTGCAATGACTTCTCTTTCTTCACTGATTTTCTCACTTAAACTGGGCAAAGTTTAAAGAGGGAGTTTCTTTCAACCGAAACTTACAGAAGCCATCTGGAGAAAAATGTTGATGTTTTACTGTCACAGGAACTGACTGAGGAATGACGGCCAACAGCTGCAAAGTCTGGGGAGTAGGGAAGGTGAAACTTTGCTGATGGTTGAAGCATGTCCCCATTGTGCTAGTAGCAAGTCAAAACATGTCAAATCATTCAGATCGTGCTCAGTTTGCATTTTGTAAAGTAAAACGCTATCGGCTGCTTCCCAAGGTTTTTTATCTCCAGTCTCTTTGGGATCATAATTTGGGTCACAGTCTGCATTAGTGCTGAATTTTGCATGGCACATCCTCAAATGGTAGTTTATAGAAAAAGAAATTATGTTACCACAGGCTCAAAAACAAAACAAAACACTACACAAAGTATTTCATCCTTCAGGCAGCCTATCTCTCCTCCCAATTGTAGGAAGGTGAATGTGCTCTCCCTGTGAAGGAGCATCCTAGACATCCTGTCCTGCCCAGTGCTTCCCATAACTTTTGACATACAACCACCTCTATGTAATCACATTGTCTCCCCAGGACCAACAGAACTGCCCAGCCAACTGACAGAATTGGGAGAATTGATAAACTGTTGTTTTAGGCCACTGTAGTTTTGGAGTGGTTTGTTACGCAGCAATTGATGACTGATACAAATGTCACTTGTTTTTCTAATTTTATTACATTAGTCAGAATTTCCAGAACAATGTGAATGGTGATAGCAGAAAATCAGCAATGTCTATCAAAGTTTGAAATATGCCTATCCTTGGACTCAGAAATTTGGAATCCATTTTATAAAAATGTTTTCACATGTGTGAAAAGATAGGAGCACACATGTTAATTCTTCATTATTTGAAATAAAAAGTTGGAAATGAATAAATAGCAAATAAATCATACATATAAATACTGCATACTTTATACTTAATAAGAAACTTCAAAGTATTATCATTAATGTCAGGAAAATGATAAGACACCTGTTACCACCATTCAGCATTTTTCTAGAGATTCTAAGCAACATAATAAAATGTAAAAGTAAATACCATCTATAAATATTGGATGAATGGGGCAAAACTGTCATTATTTACAAATAATATGATTACATACTTAGAAAATCCAAGTCAACCAATTATTAGAAAAACTAAGAGTTCAATAAAATGGCTAGAGCAAAGATAGACTTGCAAAATAATAGCTTTCCCAAACAACAACAACCAATTAGAAAATCTCATTTACAATAGCAGCAAAAAAAGTCTGACATGATTTTTCCCAAACTAATCATAGTGGTTACCTCTGAGAAGATTTCTTCCCACTTCCAGGCCCTGCCCTAATTCAGCCTGTCACAGGCAGGCTTGTCAAGGAAGTTTTTGTTTTTTGTGTTTTTTTTAATATATTTTTTTATTTTTTTAAAGATACTTAGATTACATAAATGTTAACAAAAAATATAAGGATTCCCATATGCCCTGCTCCCCACACCTTCCACACATAAACAACATCCTTCATTAGTGTGGCAGATTCATTGCAATTGATGAACACATCCTGGGGCATTGCCACCGAACATGGATCATAGTTCACATTGTAGTCTACACTCTCTCCCACACAATTCTGCAGGTTATGGGAAGATATATAATGGCCTATATCTGTCATTGCAATGTCATTCAGGACAATTCCCAAGTCCTCACAAAGCCCCCGTATTATATCTGTTTTTCCCTCTCCCTGCCCCCAGAGCCTCCAGTGGCCACTGTCTCCACATCAATGTTGTAATTTCTTCCACTGACAGAATCACAATAAGCCTATAGTAAAATACCAATAAGTTCATTCTTATCCATAGTTATTTCCCCAATCCTGAGGATTCTGGCATGGTGATGTCCACTCCACTTCTAATTGAGAGGGAGCTTCGATCCCATACAACCGATGGATGGGACTCTCTTGCTTGCAGTTGTAGGCTCTCTAATTTCCTTGGTATGGTGGTTGTCAATCCTCACCTCCTTGTTAGTTGTCCTGGGTGAGTCCAATGAACTGGAGAGTAGGTGTTGCAACGCCACTGAGGCGTAGGGCCCAGCTGGCACATGGAGAGCCCAAAGATTTAAGTCTCTAGGATGTACACCTACCAACTCCAGCACCAACTATCAGTTCAAATAGAAGGGAAAGATGAGCCATGTGTGGGGAAGCCATAACTGAGTCCAACTCTGTCACTCTCAGGAGCACAAACTTCAAAATAGGGCCCACTGGCAAGGCAGTCAAGGAAGTTTTTCCCCCATAAAAATGTAGGACTGTTCCTGAAAAGAATTCTGACAAATCAAATTTCTTCATTTTATTACAATTATTTATAAAGTTAAACACTGTCTCAAACTTGGCTGCACATTGGCATCACCTGGGGAGCTTTAGCAGTACCTACAGATCCTTAAGAAATTGGTCTGGGGTGTGGCCTGGTCATCAGGATGGTTGAGATCCCTGGACCGACAGCATCAGCATCACATGGGAGCTGGACAGAAATGCCAGATCTCAGGCCACACCCTAGACCTACTGAATCAGACTCTGCATTTTAACAAGAGCCCCAAGTGGTTCCTACGCATCTCAGAGTTTCTAAAGCATCACTCTAGGACCAAAAGTAAGTCAAAGCAAACATGTGTCTACAACCTGCCCCCTTACTTCAGCTGCTAACAATCCCCACCTGTTGCTTGTGCACCCTGATCATCTAATCCTGGAAGCGATTGTTGTTTGAGGATGACTCGTAGGTTCTAATGGTCATGGGGGACTTTTCAAATGCCACAGTGTTTTCCAAAAATTTTATCCGTTAATTCACTCTTGGTAAATTATTTTGTCAACATATTTATATTGAGTGTCTTCTGTGTAACAAGCATCATGCTAGGTTCTGGAAATGTCACATGATTCTGGTCTCAGGGAATTTAACTTCTAATAGACAAGACATTCAAAACTCAAACAGACAAACAAATATAATTTTTAAAAAGTGCAAGTCATAATGACTTCTGAAAAGGAATCCAACTAAAGACTGAGATAAAGATTAAAAGGGGCACTCACAGCCTCCAGACGGTGGCCAGGGACAGCGTCGCTGATGAGGTCAGGTTTAATCTGTGACCTAAGCATGAGAAGGAACCATAGGAAGAACATGGGAGAGGAGTAGTGCAGGCGGAGGGCACAGCTTAGGCAAAGGTCCTGAGGTGAGCAAGCACTGGGTGTTCTAGAAACAAATGAGACAAATGTGGTTGAACCAGACTGATCAAGGAGAGAAGTGGTTCACAGGAGGATAGGAGAGATGGGGAGGGATCACTAAGTACGAGGAGAAACCTTTGAAGGTTTCTAAGTTAGGTCAATGATGGGATTTTATTAATATAAAATCTGGCGGCTGCATAGAGAACTGGCCGAAGGCTACCAATGCCCAGGCTGCCTGAGTTCAAATGGCAGGGGCTGCACCCTTCCTAGGAGCCAGATGCTGTGATTTGCAAACTTGTTCACATTTTCAAAGGGAAACAATATCTGCTACATTTTTTTAACACAAAGTTAAACAAATAAAAGTAAAAAGATTGTACTCTCTGAAGCTCTTTTTCCCACTGGAGACAGACAAATAGGAAATAGATTTTTAGAAGACATGTATCCATTTACCTGCAAACGGAGGGGCAGAAATGCTGGTTAAAAGCTTGGTTGAGCAGCACTATTCACAATTGCCAAAAGGTGGAAACAATCCAAATGCCCATCAACAGATGAGTGGATAAACAAAATGTGTTTTATCCATACAATGGAATATTATTCCGTCATAAAAAGGAATGGAGTTCTGATACATGTTACAGCATGGATAAACCATGAATACATGATCCTGTATATGCAGACACAAAAGGACAAATATTGTATGGTTCCATTTTTATGAAATATCCAAAATCCTTAGAGAAAGAAGCAGATTAGTGGTTGTTAGGGACTGAGAGGAAGAGAGAATGGGGAGTGGCTGCTAATGAATATGGGGTGATGAAAATGATCTGGAACCAGATAGTGGTGATTTCACAACGTTGTGAATGTACTAAAAGCTACTGAACTGCACATCTAAAAATGGTTAAAATGGGAAGTTTATCTTACGTGTATTTTAACCACAATAATTGCTGTATGACAACATAATACGCCTATCCTTTTTTTGTTTATCTGTCAGCTTCCAAAAGATGAAATATATTCATTTATAGCTTTTAACTGAACTATTTGAAATAATTTGAGGCTAGGTATTGCTTTTTACATGGTGAATTTGGGGGTGGGGGGCTCTGACCAATGGACATTTCTTATTCTAAGAGCTCAAACACAATCTTATTTTTAAGCATCCATTCTCAAATTTTGTTTAGTCAAAAATAAAACTGTAGTTCTCAAAAATCAACCCTCAAAAAGTCACTGTAGTATTTGCCTGTATTAAATCTTCCCCTAAGTTTCCTCAGAGTTTCTCCAAGTTTCCTCAAAGATCACTCACAACAGTCCAAGGATTATTTTAACCTGGTGAGTTTTGATATGGGACAGCAAGCTACTTCATTTAGAGCAGCAAATTGTCTCCTTCAATCTACTCATCAAGCATGGGATCCCATCTCCTCCTACCAGTAGAAATCATGCTCTTTCCAACCTGAAGGTCGTATTCACCTCCAAGAGATATTATGGGTACAAATTAGAAATTGGAAATTCCACTCTCATTTTTATCTTTCCTTAACATTACATTTTCCACCTCAAATAATGGAAATACCCATTCTCTTTTTTCAGATTCTTATTGTTCCTACAAGTCCATATCAACACATTTGCAATTAGTTATGTAAGCATCCTTCCATCTCTTGTACTGTCTTGCCTATTTCCTGCCCATAAATAATCTCTTTTTCCCTTAATTAAAATATTGTTGTATTTTACTGCCTGGCTTTCATTTTCCTGAGCTCTTCATTTCCCCCCTATGCTATCTTCCTAACTTAGGCATTTATTCATTCAAGAAAAACATATTGAGTCATTACTATCTGCTGTCCATGTAGTATGCCAGGAGATCTCAAAGACTGAAAGATCCATTCTTTAAAAGCTTACTGTCTAATGGGAAAATAAATACATAAACAACTAAAACACACTGAGCTACGTGAGATAGTCAAGGAATAAGCAAAATGCTGAGGAAGTGGATGTATGCAAGCAAATGATTATAGTGACGGCCTACTAAATTTAAGGGAGGTTAGGAGAACAGTGAGGACCCACGGAGGCAGGCGGTGATGGGCACTGAAAAGGCAATAGGGTCCTTCGCAGCAATGTGCTGGAGCCGACTCACACCGGCTTGGGAGAGCCACATCTCTTCCCCACTCTGTCTTCAGCGAAGTCAGATTGGTACTTGAAACTGGGCATGGTGGAAGTATTTACACGACAGAAATTCACAAATGCTACAAATCAAGGTTTTGTTTTGTTTGTTTGACTCAGAAAGCCAATTGTTAAACATTTACCATTTCATCACAGAATCAATGTACTGGAGGAGCTGCTACAGCTTATAAATAACGGCTGGAATCATTGTTCTACACAGAGTGAGCTGGGAAGTTGGGGGAGGTGGTCAGGGAGTGGGATGCTGACAATGAGATTTTGGCAACTGGTCCAAAGTTCCTACTCTTTCCACCCCACACCCACCCCACTGCACCCTCACTTTGTCACATTTCTCTTGGCTCTGGTTTGCTCCTCTCCACCTGTTCCAAAGCTTTTATGTCCCAGTTTCTTTTCTAGGAGTATTTCTTCCACTCTGCCCCCAAAATTAACTGAAAGCTGAGATGATAACCCTTATCATTTTTAACACTTTGAAATTATTTTCTGTATTTGGGCAGAATTCCTCTGACCAGACTCCTGCACAGAAGTCTAAGCAAACTCATTTATTTGTAAAAGGGACTTTCTTTAGAACTCCCTTATGTGACAACAAATGGCCTAATTAAGCTCAACTGTGCAGAGGGAAATGAGAGAAAGGGTGCAAATGGTGGCCTGTGAGTGATTACACCATGACCAATTAAATCAGTCCAAAGAGTATAAATATTGAAAAACTGGCATACACCTCTGTTGATAATCTAAGTGAACTTACTACCTGTGAAGCATATCACTAATTAAAAACTATTGTACAGTTACAAAATATACTGTGCATATAAGAGTAAGAATATCATATATAATGCCTTGCATTAACATTTGTCCTGGTATCTGATATTATACCAATTCTCAGATACTCATTTGTGCCCATGGGCATTCAGAAATATTTTCTTTCTGTTTATAAATATGTCAAGCTTTCCCTTCTGTTGCTTTGAGCATTACAGCTGTTAAGTGAGGGCTAGTTTCAGAAAATGGCCCTACAGGGTGAAAAGGACTGCATTCAGACTTTATCAACCATCTGGAGTGGGAAGCTGCTTTGGTGTCCTAATGTCTCTTACTGGATTTCTACAAAGTAGGAACATTTCTAGTTAAAAAAAAAAAAATGCATTGGCATAGAGGTCATTGAAAGATGCTCAGACCTGCAGAAACATTTGTGCTTACTGAAGAAAGCTCAGCCTTTGCTGCAGCCGTATTTACAGGGTTAGCAAATGAACCTCCGTTAGCCCATTCAACAAGGATTTACAGTAATTGTTTTAGAGACCTCATATTGGGTCACAGTTACTGCTGATACAATCATCTTCCCTGCATCCCATTCTTTATTTCAGATCAACAATGAAAGTTCTTTGGGAAAGCCCTGGATGTGTAGTCTGGAGTCCTCTACATCAGGGGTTCTTAATCTTTTTGTTCCAGGGACTCCTGTGCCAGTCAAGTGGAAACCACGGACCCCTTCTCAGAATGTAGCAGCAGATAGTTTTATGACACTCAACATTGGCATGTCTTTAAATTAAATTTTAGGATTATTCAAAGTTACATTTTACAACTTTCTCATAATTTCAATACCTGATAACCTAACACAGCTTAACATCTGTTCAAACGGTCATTTTCAGCAAACATTTAGAAATTCAAGTTTTCCCATGGCATCATAAAACCATCTCTGCCATCCTTACCAACCTTTTTGCAGGCAGTTATCCAGTGCACTAAGATAAATAAATCAGATAAATACATCAAAATAAAAATCATATTAAGTCCACACTATACCGTGTATTATTTAATAAATATATCACACATGCACCAAGTCCCCACAAGAATAATGTTTTTAAATGCATAAAATAAAATTACAAAGGAAACCAGTTACATATATTGAAATACAGTTGCTAAAATAAAAAACATATGATATAATACTACACATATGTGCTTCTTTCTTAACACATTAAATAATAATCCAATACATCAAAAATGTAGGAAAGTTAAAGTTAAATTTTATTTTTTAAAGACATGTCAATGTGCAGACTGTTGTTTTTTATCTTGAATAAGAACATTAAACTGTGATGTAGTATTTGACAAGGCAACATACATATCGTGTTGGACATCTAATTGAGTTAGATTTTTTGTTTTCATTGCTACAAGTGTTGAAAATCCCGATTCGCAAAGATATATTGTTGTAAATGGAATCAAAGTTTCCATAGCTCACTTTACAAGACAAGGATAGGCTTCTCACAGGGAACATGAAAATTTTCCAAGGCTTTTTGAGTTAAACTCCAATTGTAAAAGGTTTTTTTTCCTAGGGTAGACGAGTTCATCTTTGGTTATGTCAACATCTTTGATATAGTTTATATCAGAAATAAAAGGACTGCAGATCCATGGTTCAATGCTCCCATTTCTTGATAAAGTCTTTTAAAAATACAGTGATTCAGAGAACTTTTCTTATAAAGTTCATAACTTTTATGGCTGTTGACGAAACTTCTTTCAGGGTTGTTGGAAGTCTTTGTTACTAGTGCATGTCTGTGAAAAAAGCAATGAGTGACGACAACTCGAGGAGCTTCTTTTTTTACTAAAGTAGCAAAAACAGATGTATTACTGAGCTCCATCAGTGCAAAGAGAATGAAGTTTTTCTTTCCAATCAAAGTTTTGTTTTTGAAAAAAAAACTTTTTATCTTTTCAAAAACGTCAATGGCCTTCGTAGTTTCCAAAAGAGACTCACAAAAAAAGAATTCTTCTTTGATGATGTCAGCATGCACATAGTGGACAAAAACAAGGAGTTGGCTACATTGAGAAATGTCTGTGGTTTCATCAAACTGCATACTGAAGGGGAATGGCAAGGCTGCCAATTCCTGGGTGACCTGTTTTAAAATAGTAAAAGGCAAATCAACTATTTTAGAATGTCTTACATCATTTGACAATGGAACTGCTTCTAGTTTCTTCCTCTGTTCCAGTCCACACACCAATTCAACCATTTCCACTGCTTCGAGCAGAGGCTTTCATGAAATGGCAAATCCAAGTTTTGGAAGCATCCCTGCTTTTTCAAACTGAGCATTTTTTGCATGAAAAAAACTCGCATCTTTAGATGCATTCTCAACATGGACAGACACAAGATAGTCTTTCAGTTTTGTTGGCTTCATACTTCCGTTCACAAGAATTTTTCCACACAAAAAACACTGCAGTTTTCTAGTTCCATCATGTTCATTATTACAAGTAAAACCAAATAATACATAACTTTCATCATACTTCCTTTTCTTTGGCATTTCAACTTAAATTGGGTCTGTAAAATAAAATATATAATTTAATTGACAGTTTTAACACCTAGCATTTTTTAAGGTTTTTAACTGATTTGTTTGATAAATATGCATATGAATAAGTAATTTTTAACTCTCAGATAGACACGTGGGTTACAGCAGTAGATCAGGATTCGTGTCCTTTCTCGAATTCAGTGTCTTTCCTGGAATTGCGAGTAAAGTTGCATGGATTTCAGAACCTTCCTAGAAACCTAGTGGCAAAAGAAAAACGTGTAAAGCATGTGGACATTTGCAGGCATCGCTAGGATCACAGACAGTTATATGCCACAATATCGGCAACTGAAAGCCATAAACATTGATTGCATAGATCAACAAACTCACAGTGGGCGTGCCTGATTTACACTTGTAGCCAACCTGTCTATTCTTGTTAAAAAATAACCTACTAATGAAGTTATGAATTCTCATTTAAACTGACCAGTTTTGTAAAATTTTAACAATCAGTGAAAACAACTTACCTACTTCCACGTATTTGTTAACAAACAATTGTAGACAGGGAAATACTTGAATGTACACTGGGCAACCAAAGTGAGAATAGTTGTCTTCACCATTTGGTAGCTGAGCAACTACTAAGTGTTGAGTTGCCAGCATAGATTAGGAAACAAACAGATTTTTCTAGCTGGCAGGAAAAGTCTGCGTATTTTCTCTGCTCAACAAAGGTGGCCATGTTGTCTGGATGAAATGTACAAGCATCTTTGTGTTTGTCGAATAACACAATTTCGATCTGTCATTTTTCATGTTTTGATTATTAATTATAACATCATAAATGTGTTTCTTCGATATGATTGGCTACCTAAAAACGTGGCTGATGTCAGGGTTAACAAATTTTCAACGCAAGTGACTTGGTCGAAATTGCTAATAATCACGCAGCACGTGTTGAATGTGTTATGTATTTCAGGCATATTTTATTTTGTGAGGTTATATTTCACTTTGTATTTTTTTATTTTTCATTATGGTTACATTGATTATAACTTTGCTGAGTGAAATTTTCGATGTCTATAACTTGTGCCAACCTTGTGATTTATCCTCACAAAATGGCGCCCCTATACTTCAAAAGATCAAAAACACTTCTCCTGAGATCTTCTTTTTGTTACCTCTTCTGTGTTGAAAGATAGTTGGCCAATTACATTGCACAATAGTTTGTACACAGCAGGACTGTGCTCACATGTGATCTAGCATTGAGTCTAACAACTACTGCAATTTCGAAGTATAGATGAACATAAGTGATTTTTGAAATATGCGACAACTGTAATGTGAATACTACTTTAATTTTTTCTTTTTAAGATTTATTTATTTATCCCCCCCTTGCTGCTTGTGCTCGCTGTGTCCATTTGCTTTTGTGTTTTTCTGTGTCTGCTTGTCTCCCTTTGTTGAGTCATCTTGCTGCGCCAGCTCACCGTACTGCAGGGGCCGGCTCGCCTTCACCAGGAGGCCCTGGGAATTGAACCCAGGGCCTCCCATATGGTAAACGGGAGCCCAACCAATTGAGCCACAGCCGCTTCCCTACTTTAATTTACTGAATACATTTATATGTGAAGGAAATGCTACATTTCAGTTAGAGATCAGAGAAAATAAAAATAATAAATTGATTTTTTCCAATTCAAGCTCACAGACCCCCTGAAATCTTTCCACAGACCCTTGGGAGTCTATGGACCCCTGATTAAGAACCCCTACTCTATATTAAGAAATTCTGATTCTACCTAATAGGAAAGAAACTTACAGTGTAGTACTTTTAACTCATTCAACAGTACCTCCTCTACCTCACTACTGAGAGTACCTTGAGAGAGGAACAAAACATGAATACTAATGTTGCAACAGCAAATTATTTAGTTCCTTTTCCTTAACAATGCAAATGCATTTATAGAAATAACCTCATCTGTAAAGAATTTCAATTATTACCATACATGTAGATGGTGTCATTAGTTTAAAATAAAAATGCAATTACAAAATAATCTTTTCTGTGTCATTTTAGAGAAGTAAAGATGTCAAATAGTATGCCTTGATTTATTTGGCCCTGGTAATTCACAATACTATTTTATGCATAAGATGTTTATATATGTTCTGAGCATTGTTCATTATGGAATCGATTCCTATAGACATAATAAATAGGTAATTACCTGGAACAATGTATCATTTGGAATGTTTTCAACTCATATAATAGGAAAGCCCAATTCAACTGGCTTAAATAAAAAGGAAAATCAGCTATCTCACGACAAGTCGTGAGGTTGCATAGCTCTAGAATTTGTTGATTCAAACGATGTCAAACCAAAAAAAAGATTATTTTCATCTTTCTGTCCTGCATCCTTTCCATGCCAGCTGTAGCTCTGGTATCTTCACTCATGGTCAGAAGATGGCTGCTATTGCTCTAGTCATCATGTCCACACAGAACAATGTCTAGCAGACAAAGGACTATACCTTCCATATATATCTTTATAAGAATGAGGACGTACCTTCTAGATGCTTCCATCCAATCACCTTTCATGTCTTATTGGTCAGAACTGGGACACATGTCCTACCCTAAAACAGTTTACCCTTAAGTTATGGGTAGGAGATCTCCTAGCAAGTAAAATGCTTGCACAAAGTCAGAAAAGCTCTTCAGTGGTGGAGTTGTCCCAGACTCTATCCTGTTGTCTTCTATTTTCACTCTATTCAAATTGCATGGTTTTATATCTTTCCCTGCTACCTATTTACCAATGACACAAATTTACATCTACAGCCCATGATTATAGCCCTAGCTTTAGACTCAAAATTTAAAATGCAAACTTTAAAAACTCAGCGCATAAATGAAGATAATTATCTTCTCTCCTACATGTGGTCTGCATCTGATATTATTTATCACTATTAATAAATTAACTATAGCTATTTTTCCAAGCTACATATTTTCACTTATCAACCTTACCTCTTCTCTTCTTAAACATTTATTTGATTTCCAAAACGATTTCTCCCTATTCAGTTCAATCTCCATTGTTAGTAGAAATATCTTCTACAAACCAGAGAGAATAAATCAGTGCCCTTCTTAAAAGTTCTGTGGAATCTCAGTTGCCTACAAGAAAAAAGGCATTATCTTAAGACACTTCACAATTTATCCCTAGCCAGCATAACCTTGTCTTCCAATCCTTCTAACAAGTACACACTAAACTCCTGGGCATTAAACTTCTCACCATTCTCTGGATGTGTCAAGTCTTATATGAGACTTGTGCTTATATAATATAGTTTT
>JAQZBX010088505.1:0-12707 GCA_029593785.1 Cabassous unicinctus
TTCATTTATTCAATAAATATTTATGGAGCACCTTCTAGGTCTGTGTTAAACATGAAGAGGAAAGGCTTTGCACAATTGGGCAGAAGATCAGGCCTATGGCTTGGGCTGCTGTAACCTACAAACATACCACAGCAGAAACTGGACAAAGTCACATCTTTTATTAAAGGAGACTGGCTGCTCTAGACCTATATTTGTTCATTGAAGTAGACGCGATTTAGCAAAACTGGGCAAAGTACCACCAGTGCGTGTACCCTAGCATTGCGCAATATCAGAGTTGAGACAAGTATATGGGGGAGGGGGGAATACCTCCTTCCCAAGGCTCCCAATGAATGTCCTGTTGGAAACCTGATGCAACTATAAAAACATTCTGTAACAGCATACAGATGTCAAGTTTCCATAAGGATAGAAAATAAATATTGAAAAATATAATGAATACTATCTTCTACTTTTAAGTTATAAGTGCAACTCTTTCTCATTTTTTTTTTTTAACCACTTTACACTCCTAGACACATTGTTGGTGGGTTAGTATAAGCTTCTCAGTTTCTTTCATGCTCTGACACGAGCCCATATCTCTTTTACCATCCATCCTCCTTCTTAACTCCATCATCTTTGCTTCCATTGGTGCTCATCCAATGTTAGGCACTATCACAAAATTCTTGGAGCACAGCCCTTTCATTTGGAAACTTTCTAGATCACCATGTTCTCTCCTAGGAGTAAAGTAGATAGGGTATAACAGAATCTTTCTTGTTCACTTCTGTATCTCCAGGATGAGGTACAGTGCCTGGAAAGTAGTGGCTGCTCAATAAATATTGGCTAAATAAATGAAAAAGTAAGTGAGTGAGTGAGTTAAAGAGGAGATCGGCACAAAGGTCTATTGTAGCGAAGTTCCTGCCAGGAGAAACAATCCTCCCTCCCCCCACCCCCACTCCAAGTAAGATCTTTGGGGATCAATAGCTTTGTTAGGACCTTTGGAAGGGTATGGATCTGTTGCTAGCTTCAGACCAACAAAGCCCTTCCAGATCCCTGGCATCCCAGAATCTTGTGTCCTAAAAACCATGATCATTAAGGAAGACAGGGATTTAAGGTTGGCAAGAAGTTAAAAAAAAAAAAAGCGGTATGGAAGGATATCAATGCATCCTCCTTCTCCAATGTCATCATCACCGTCAGTGGCCTCAGTGGCACCACCAACATGGGGCAGAATGTATTGAAAGTTCATGCTGAATGTGCTGAATACTGCAGAAAGGAAAAATGGCTGACACACTCTACAGACTCTACTTCTGTAGAGAGCCCATCTGTGATTCAACCTGACATGGACCACAAATTCACAATTAATAACTGTATCTGTGCCTCCCCTTCCCCTTTGAGGGATGCTCCAGTCCTCCCCCTTTCCAAGATCCTAATTAAATCACAAGCTGATTCTGGCCTAAATTTATAATAGAATAATGAACTTAACTCATATTAATAAAATACATGGTATAAATATGCAAATATAAAAAGGAGAAAACATGAATATATCCAGTTTTGTGTTCAGGCAAACTGAAATATTGTCAAGCTGCAGAGGTGGAAGGAGAGAATGAGTTGGGGAAAGGGGGATGGGGAGGAAGGAAGGGCATCTAAAAGAGTACGAGTTAGGAAACCCAGCGCTGAATAAAACTTGCCCAGTCATAAAATTCCCTTAAGTTGGGCTCGTTGAAATATCCCCATTAAACAAGATAAAGCACCTACAGATGTTCAACCAGTCTAAGCAGTTGATGAGCAGAACATCTAAATGCCTCCATTATGAAAAGTGATACTTTCTCTTTCAAAAGCAATAATGAGCTGTTTCCCCTGATTCCGTTGGGAGGGAGTATGAGAGGTATTTCAAAAATTTTTTTCCTCTACAATGTTATTGCAATGGAAAGTTAGAGAAAGGCCCAGACTTAATACCTCCATTCACCTGCTCCATGGCTGAGGTAATTTTTGTGCTCCCCTTGTAAATTCCCACTCCCATAAATTCCTCAGCCTACTGAAATCTGACTTATCTTCCCCAGGTCCCTAGCATAGTGTGATGATTAAGTTCATGTGTGACCTTGGCCAGGTTCAGTTGTTTGGTCAAGCAAGCACTGGCCTGATTTTAATTGTGAGACTATTTTGTGGACTTAAATCATCAGTAAGTTGATTGCATTTATGGCTGACGACATCTACAATCAACTGAGGAGATCTACAATCAACTGAGGAGACTGCCTTTAACAATGAGAATAGTCTTATCCAATCAGTTGAAGGCTTTAAAAGAAGTGATGATTTCAGCAGTCCAAAGAAAGAATTTCCATCTCTATGTCAACCAGCCAGCTTCTCCTGGGAACATCGGATTATCGAAAACCTTCATTGGAGTTCCCAGCCTGAAGCCTGCCCTACAGAATTTGGACTATGCTCATCCCAATAGTTGAATGAGACAATTCTTATAAAAATCTCACAATATTTACAGATATCAGCTGTCAGTTCTGTTTCTCTAGAGAACTCTAATACACACAGTCTAATGAAACTATTATAATATCACTATGAACCTAAAGTCTATTGAATACAAAACACAGTTTTCTTTCTGAACCTCTCTGCAGAATTTGACATATTTAAGTTCCTCCTTCCTTGGCTCTGCCAAATCACTGCTCTTATTATCTCAGATCATTTCTTATATATCCTTTAGAAGAGTCCTCTTTCTTTGCTGACCACTAAATGTTGCTGTACCCTGTGCCATCCTTGATGTCTCACTTTCTCATGCTACTCACTCTTCCCAGGTGATCTCATCTATTCTCACTGAGTCAACTACCATCTCTAGTTTAGGCTGCCCCCTTCAACTTCATAATTATAAACCCTATGGTCCTACGGACATTATCAGCCCAAACTAAATATTTATAAAAATTCACCATCTTCTTCTTTCTTAAACTGACTTATCCCAAATGTCTCTCTTGATTTCCTTTACCTCCATCCATCCATTGGATGATGGTAAAGATAGCTTCATTATCTAGTAATACCAAACTAGAATTTAGTAGAAAACATTGATTCTTCCTTCTCCCTCACTCCTCCTACCTAATCAATCACAATGTCCTTTCAACTTTTTCTCCTAAAAATGTCTATAATCCATCTCTGAGAGCCATCCCAAGCTTCAGTGTTCCCTATGGAGCTTTATATACCCAGTCCTCCTTCTTTCACTTACTTATAGGTACTATTCTGGAACATACACACTTCCCTGTAAATCTCCTGCATTGTAAATCTCCATCTCAGAGTCAGTATTCTGGGAACTCAACTTATGAAAATCAGTGCCATTAGTGATAATAGGGGGCAGAGTCCAAAATGAAATTTTGGAGACGGATTATTCACTGGCCACCTGGCAATAAGGCCCTATCACTAGTGGTAGGTGAGTACTAAGAGACTCTGGCTTGAAGTAGTGGTGCAATTGTTAAAATTTTCACCCATGGTGAATTGGATGGTATAACAATGGAAGGGAATGCACTGATAGGTTCAATATGTCAAGCATTTGAGAGGTTAGTGAGAAGAAGTAATTATAAGGCCTATGCAATCAGATGCTGGGGGCTGTTAGTGCATTGGAGAAATATATGAAAGGCTGAGGGTAATTAATCATCAAGTTAAGGAGAAGTGTAAAAGCCAGAGGACTCATTGGAAGCATATAAAGATACTCTCATTTCCTACAGCTGGAGGACAGAAAAAGCTGAGGATTAAGCTTAAGACTTAATTCGAAGGATAGGGAAACTCCAGAGAAAGTTGGATTCTCAATTCTAGCAAGTGTGCTGATTGGGAAGGGCACTGAGACTTGGATTGGGACTGTATGGGTCAATGGATTTAAAATATTGTTTCCCCAGATTCCCGTGAAACACCAGGTCTGAAAAAGTAACCATTCTTCCTTATTAAAGGCTAGTGCTCAGGTTTTCTTGAAGACAATGCAGAGGCCTCTGCCTTGCAAGACAACACGCCCTCCTCCTAAGGGTTTTACTCTCTCCTCCCCCCCTATGGTCAAATCACAAAAAAACATAGCAGGGAAGAGCTAGAACTGCAAAGGGAGAAGAGGGCTACACTCTAAAGTTGCAGGACTTGGTCATTATTTTCCAGTATATATACATGTATGGGACTGGATCCTGAGAGTACTTCATTGAGAAGACATTATCATGGGAGCATTCCCCCCTGATACATGATTTAATACCCTGGCAAGCACCCCAGGATACAATTACACTGCTAGCTGGCTCTTGGTGAAATGGAGAAAGCAATGGACAATATTGAGGTAGAGATGTCAGAACTCCAATGACAGAAGGTACAAGAAGGGATGAAAAGTCTCAGAGAAGGAGGGATATAGAATGGATATACCATGTTATCAAAGCATAAAGGAATGTGGTGGTGAGAGGAGCTCAGTGGTACCTGACCTTGACAGGCCAAGGCTGATAGTAAGAGATGCTGTTACAGAACTGAAAATAGGGATAATAGTGGTGGAAAACCATCAAAAGCAAGATAGGGGACAATTATCATAATAAGCAGGAAGGTCAGAGTGGCAGCCATGGGGCATGACTGGCAAAGAGCTATGGGGCTGGTTAATGGAACAAGATTGATGGACAGCTGGCAAGGATATTGCTCAATCTATACAATCAAAATAAATCAAGGATGGATGATCAGAAGGCTTAAGGTAGCTTCCGCAATAGAAAGCCATATTTCCATACCTGCATTGTTTTCAGACTCAGAACCCATTTAGTGAATGAAAAGCTGGATTATCTATGGCTATTTATTTGGGTAACCGGGGAAAAGGGAATACCCACTCCTTGTGAGAAATGTTGGACACAGAGTCCAAGTTGACATTAATACTCATGTTACCATGACCCCCCTTTTAGAATAGGGTCACCCAGGAGCCAGGTAACATAGAATCTTAGCAGAAGTCCAGGTCACAGTCAGTCCATTGGGTCCATAGATCCAGCCTGTGGTCATTTCCTTGCTCTCCAAATATATAATCAGAAGTACATATGTGGTAGTTAGCAGAACTCTCACACTGGTTCCTTAAAACTAACCCCTCCTCCAGATGAGATAGAAAATAAAAAATATTCTTTCCCAGGGTGAGTGGCAGAGATTAGTATCATCCTTAAAGAACCAAAGGTTGCTGGGCTAATTGTCTCCCTTTAATTCACCAGTCTGGCCCTGACCAAAAAAACAAACAAACAGAGAGATCTTGAAAGATGACACATGAGTATTGCAAACACAATTAAGTGGTGATAGCCCCAATTACACTGCCATGCCAGATTGGTATCTTAGCTACAGCAGATTAACACAGTTTTAAAGACATATTACATGGCCATTGATCTGGCAAATGTGCTCTTTTCTATCCCAATTAAGGAAGAGAACCACAGACTGTTTGCAATCACACGGAATGGACAATAGTTAACATTTATGATTCCTTCAGGACCAAGGCACTCATTCCACCAACTGTCAGGAGTTTTGATGCTCACAGATGATTTCTCCAAGGAATTCCACTTCACTGAAAGGAACTTCCTTGCAAAAACTTGTATACCCTTTCCTGGGGTCAGTCCATATCCAGTGACTGGTCAATGTGGTGGTATAAGCCCCATCTCATGTACTTCTATTTAAGGTATCTCTGAAGGGCCATCTCTATGGGATTGGGTGAACCCTCTGCTGCAGCTGTATTGCAGTTTAACTTCTCCCTTTACTCAATCCTGTTTTCCTCACTCCCTTAAAGATTTTTCTCCTGAGACCACTCCCCAATAAACCAACTGCACACAAATCAGTCTCAACATCTTTTCCCCATGGAACCCCATCTATGACAAACACTGAACCACGTGCAGGGCACATGCATTGGTCACTGTTTCTTTCTTCGGTGCTTTGATCATGCTAATCCTCTGGGTGGAAAGTGCTTTCTCTTGTGGTGGATGCTGTAATCTATTGCCCAGATCCCCTTCAGGAATGAAGGACTTTTCCCATAGCACCTGGGGTTGCTGCCAGAAAACAACCCTCAGCTGTCAGCACTCATTTGAAGAAAACATCACATCTCTTCTTGGGGCAGCCTAGTTCCAATGACTGATCAACACGATGGTATAATGGTCTTGCACCCTAATTCCTACTTGGGAAGGGTCTGAAGGCCACCTCAGCTCCAGCACTCCTATGAGATTGTCTAAGGCCTTTGTCTGCATTATAACTCTACTGCTGCCTTTCTCCAATCCTGTGTGTCCTTCCCCTCCCAAGAGCATTCCCTAATAAATGTTTCCTGTGCTAATCCTTGTCTCAGAATCTGCTTCTTGATGAATTCAACCTGCAATTTCCCTCTTTCCCAAGGTAATTCTTACTCATCTTTTAAAAACTCATCCTAGAATTCCCACTTCTAGAACAACCCAAACCATGACCCATATCCAATCTCCCCTTCCAGGCTAGGTTAGGCTTCCTTTCTTGGTGTTCCTATAACATCGTGTATATGTTTCCATCACCTCCATCACAGCAATTTTCTTTCTCTAATACTTATCCATATATGTGTTTTTCTCCTGCCCTATACTATGTTGCTTTTTGTGTTGTGCAACTGACCACACCAGGGGTAGAAGAAAGAACACTAAAGCTTGCTTCAGAGATCTGAATTCTAGTTCAAGCTCTCCTAGTAATTTTCTATGTGTCCTTACCTCTCCATGTGTCAATTTGCACAACATTAAAATAGGAATAGTAATCTGCCTCTTTCCTTGTGTTACCCAATCAGTTTAAAATCTATCATTATAGTTGTGATTGGGGGAAACTCCAAGCAGGACTCTCTTAGGAGAAGTTAAATATACTTTCCAATTTAAAATGTCCACCTTTTCAGCCTTCCACAACGTCAGCATTGGAGTGCCTGTCTGCAAGGAGACCAGTGGAGAGTACCAGTCTTGTTTCTTGGGCCAGGGATATACAAATGTAAACATAAGCCCACGATTTTCCAGGCAGCCCCAATTTATTTTTTTAATCAAGATAATTAATTAAGCATATTTAAATATAATTTACCTTTTTTTTTTTTTTTTAGCATTTTGCATATAAACAAATTTCTAAGCAACAAAAAGAAATCCTTTATTAGACCATGTGACCAAAATTGAGGTTTGGAAAATTACTCATATATATCCTAAATCTAAGGAGTAAATTGGCATTATGATTTATATAACTGTCTCTTATGAGTTTGATTAATGTGAATAAATTCCCCAGATTCCTGATCAGACACGTGTAATGAAATTTAGTTGCTAAATTTTCAAGGCTGATGCTCTGACTTCTTGGAGTCCTTAGCTATGTGAAGCTGCTTCCTGAGACCCAGCATAAAATGATAATACATAGTGACAATTTATTGAGTTCCTAGTGTGAGCCAGATTCTGCTTTGCCCATTTTACATTTATTACTTTAATCTTTATAATGACCCTGTAAGGTAACTTATCCCTTTTGTACAGATGATGACACTGGGGCTTACACTCAGTGGGGTGCTGGAGCCAGCTTATACTGGTTTATGGTTTACGAGAGGGAGAGTTTGGACCATTTCCCTATTTTGCATTCAGTGACATCACTTTGGTAGCCTGAGATGGGCCATGATGGAGTATTTACACCACAGACATTGACACATGTTACAAGTCAGGGTTTTATTTATTTATTTTGAGAACTAGCTGTTAAACATTTACCAGCATACCACTGCTTGCAGCTAATGACCAGCTGAACCAAGATTCAAACTCAGGTCTATCATTCTCCAAACCTTGCTCTGGCTCTCCTGGATCAGGAGAAGCTAGGGGCTGAAGTCAGTACTCAGCAATTTCCCGTGGCTCTGAGGCTCTCTGCTCAAAAGACTGCCCCTTCCCCTTTTAAATTCTGCTAACTCAAAATAGGAAACAAATTTCAGCCAGGTGCTACCCAGAATCCCCTCTATTCTGTTTCAACTCTTGCCAAAAAGAAAAGTCAAATGCTAAAACTGCTAGAGAAAAGCCAAAGAGACAGAGACAATTTGGCTCCTGTTTGTTCAGTATTCATGGGTAAACGCAAAGGGGGAACTGAATAAGCCATTAGCTCCCAAACGCTTTGAGGAGCCCCACTGGAGAGCTCTTTTATTTGGCAGTGAGAAGGACCCAATGGAAGCCTTAATTGACACCATCTAATTACAGGAGATGGAGTTTAATCTCTGGGCCAAGCGTCCATCTGCTTCCCATTTCCAATCATTTAGTACACATTAAATGTGAACACAACATAAACTCAGAACAACCTCAGGGATGCATCACATTTCCAAGACAGGAATAAGACAAGAAATGAACTTCAAGGAAGATGACGGCAGAAAAGGCCAAATACCTTGCTAAAATCAGGCGTGAACTAGAGTAGATATTGAGAAAATGGTCTTTAATAACTAATTCAGTGTTTAGTAACACTGGACTCCCCACTGATTAAGATGACATATCAATCCCAAGGCAATATTTAATAATCTTGCATATTCATTTTGCATGTACTGTATATTCCTTTTCTTTGTGTGTTAGTCCCATCTTTGCTTTTTAATTGTTAATTCTTTGAGGTTAGAAATCATATCTATAACGTCCTTATAGTAATAAGTTCAGTGCTTTTCTTGCACAATAAATATGTCCTAAGCTTGAGCTGCTCTACTGGTGATTATCTCAAACCTGCAGAGGGATACCCCCCAGGGCTATCTTTGAATGCTGACGAAGTTTCCCCCAACACTTGTGTTTTGCTCTTGCTTACTTTGCTTCAAAGTAAGTAAGTGGGACATGGTAAGGGTGGAGCTGGCAATAACACAAGGCGGTGTTCTGCTCACACCCAACACAGAAACTACCACTCTGTCCCCTGCAAAATCTGCTGCTTTCTCTTCAGTCAAGGATGTATGCATCAAGCTACTAAGGAACAATCCAGGGCACAAGGGAATCTTGAAAGAAGGCAAAGGAAGCTCTCTTTCCAATAAACTGAGGAAAGTGTGGTCCAGAAGAAGCATTTCCTCTTCAAAGAATAACAGGAGCACATTAACAAAGCTAGCAGAACCTGAATTTTGAAGGAACATTAGTTGTAAGGTGCAATAGAAAACAGCTTTATCCTCCACACACTCCTCCATTCAAACCTGCCCTATGATATAGTTTCTCCTCACCCCTTGGATGATAACTAGAGCTGATTCCATGGTTTCCAGGACATTCTCAGATAGGGAAAAATCCTCTGCAACCATATATTTCAAAATAGTACTGTCTCAGTAATTAAAAAGCCCAGGGTTGTATAAGAGTCAAAAATCCAAACTTTGTTGAAAAAATAATGTTTAAAACTTCTCCATAAGCCAGTCTGGCCTTGTTCAAGATAGAAATCTTGCAGTGGAAAGGTACATGGGGTAGGGAGGTGGGGAGGTGGGGAGATGGGGAAAAGCTGAGTCATTGGTTTTGTTACCGCCAAGTGGGTTCATTTACCCAATGCACACAGAAGCCAATACCGAGTGACCAGGAATTTGAGAAAAGAGTTTATTGCTTAGTTGACCAGTGAGGAGACTGGAGGCACACCTCAGATCAGTCTGCCCAAACAAAATGGGTACTGGGGTTTTATTCCATCTGGGAAGGCGAGCTTAAGGGAGTGGCTAAGGATGGGGTGAGATGACGTGGGCCATGCCAATTTGGGAAAGGCAGGGTTAAGCAGACCATGCTCAGTTGCAAGTAAAGCTTGGTCTTAAAATGGAGGTCTAGCATGCTCAGTGACTAGAACCGGTTGGAGCTGGCTTTAGCAGGTACTGCAAGGGGGGAGAAGAAACAGTAACTAATCTCGTGAGGCAGAAAGCCTCCTATGAATAAACATGAGGAAGTGGACCTTTGAATGAAAGGGAAGTAGAAACTTCTAGAAAATTCTACAAACAAGTAAGGGAGGGGCTACTCTGAAAAGTGGGTTAGTAAGTGACAGTTTCAGGGGGTTGATAAGTGGTGGTTTCAGTTTCTTCTTTTCTCCTTTCCTAACTTTTCCAGCTACTCTCCCCAATCTACTCCCAACTTGATAGCTGGGACTTTTGTTCTCTTCCATTGATAGAATGGAGAAGAAGAGGTGAGGGGCCTGGACAGGTCTTACCTCACTGTAGAGTCATGAACTGGCACTAAATTCTCTGAGCTTGTTTAGAACTTTACTGCAATTACTAGAACCTCCAGATGTATAATGTTGATAATTCCTGATCTTCAGGAAAGCTTTCAGTAGTTCACCGTAAGTATGTTTGCTATAGTAGTTTCTTAATTTGGGGGACAGTATCAAATTTATTATGGTATCCTAAAAATTTTTTACTATGAATGAGTGTTGAGTTTTATAAAATATTTTCTGCATCTATTGTGATGATCATATGAGCTTTCTATTTTAATGCTACTGTGTGACTTACATTGATCGATTTATCAAATGTTAATTCTTGCATTCCAGGGCTTAGCTCAGAACTTAAAATACCATTAGCAGTCAAAGAAGATGAGTTTGCATCTCTATGCCAGGCTCACTGTGGGCCCTATTTCAACTATCCTTTTGAGAGTTAGGATTTAGGAGACCACAGTCCTGATAGAATCTCCTGCTCAGACCTCAGGTTCACTGCTGCACTATTAGAAAGAGACTTTGATTTTCTACCTGGTTCTTTGCTCATGGCTGCCTAGGAAGCTTTTGTCACTGTGCAGAGGAAACAGATGAGAGCTGCAAAGGAGTGAATGTAGCCAGAGCCTCAAAGAAAAAAATAAAAAAATAAAAACAACCAAAGTGCAGAAATGAGCCTCTGATCTGAGTTGGGGGAGCTGAGGAAAGGTATTCCAGTTCCTTGGCTAGAAAAGGACTCAAAGAAGGGATCTCTGTGGCAGTGCATAGAAGGAGATATTGAATAGAATAAACCTTGGCCTCCCTAGCTTTGAGGTTGTTTTGGCAATGGATGTCTGAAGACTATTATGGACAATTTCTGAAACTCTGGGATTCCTTGACATGCCAGAGTGGTCTTGTAGTGGGGGAATTGTTTATAGCTACTGGAAGTCTCCTAAAAATTCCAATATAATGAGTGTAAGATCCCTGACTGATGAGTCTATTCCCTGTTACAGATGAGAAAAAGAAGCAGTGGATGTAGGATATACATAGAACACTATTTCAAAGGACCCCAAAATAAGGGGAAGGTTGCATTGCCAGGAACTAGTGTCTCTTTACTATAAAAGGTTCTCAGGGCCTTCCACATATCTCTTCCTTGGTTCAGGCAGCACACCCAGTGACCACTATGGGTGTGATTTTATGCTTGCTTCAAAGAGAGAACCTCTTTATGGGAAGAATACAACCCACCATAATGGCGTATGGGGAACAGTTGAAATAATCTCATATATGATAGGAGGTAGTCTCAATCAGACTATTGAAAAATAAATTTTATATTAGTTTTCTCTTTTAGAACTGTTTTGTGCTTCATGGTCTGGCTTAAAAGAAGGAATGACAGCATGGGCTGCCACTGAGGTGGTGGCAGGAGTAGTTGTGAGGTTATTGGGCAGTGGGGGCAGGCTAGGATCTTTTGGCTTGATTGGGTAATTGACGACAGACAAAGGAGTAAGAAGTCAGGAAGGAGATTAAGAGACATGGTGAGGGAGGACGTTTTCCTCATATACATTTTTGCCTACATTTCCTTCAATCCTGTTGAAAGAAGTCACCCCTGAATGAAGAAAGGTAGCAGATGGTTTTGGACCACCAGGGAAGGCTGCTGGTTCATCCTTGGGGTTCCAGCCTCAGCTCACATTTTCTCCTCTGTTCACAGGAGAAGGGGCAGTAGAAAAGCTCAAGTCAGGCCACCTGGCTCTGGAACCAGGTCTGCACCCAAGTATCCGCAAGGCCAGAGGACGTCTCTTCTCTCTCAGCCTCTGATTTGTCATATAGGAAACAAAGAAGCTGGACGAAAGTCCCTGAAGCTCTGACCTTCTACTGTTCTGGAGAAGAGTGCCCAAGAGGGACACCCTCCTCTTGGTGGTGGTGGGGAGGGCACAGAGCTGCTGCTCCCCTCAAGGCAGAGACTTGAAGCCAATTAACACCATGTTCGGGGTTTTTTTTTTTTGTTTTTTTTTTTTTTTGAGGGCTGCGTGGATTTTCAGGTTGTCCAGCTCTCTCAGAATGCAAACTATATATTTTCCTTGGCTGCCCTTCTTCCTCTTATAAGCCGATGAGAGGATTAACAGCAAGAGGCTTTATTTCTGATCTTTGGAAAGGCAAGGGAAAGTTAAACAAGAGAAGTGGATCAATACAGCATTATTTCCACTTATAGGGACTTAGAATCGTAGGACATTAAAGCTGGAACCCTTAGATGCCATCTGGACCACATTCCTAGGACCATGGAGCCAGGAGTACTGAGACTTAGAGATGTCTAGTTAGTATATCAGGATTACTCGCAGCTAGTTAGAGGAAGTGTCAGAATTACAGTTCAGCTGCTTTTTGCACGCTACTACACTTCTCTGTATAGAAAGAAGAGTACATTCTTGTGTCTGGAAATTAATATTTGAAAAACCACTTCTGCTTTTTGGGTAAACAGCTTTGGGGCATCTGCCCTGTTCAAGAACTATTCTGTTCATTCAAAGCAGCAGTATGGAGGTGGGAGGCTGGGCAGCCGTGCTAGCCAACCAGACCATCTCCCCTGTGGATCTGGAATCCAGATTAAGCAAATCCAGTCCAGCCTGGGTTCCCTCCCACCCTAGAGCTATGCTGTGGCCACTTTTTTTTTTTTTTTTTTT
>JAQZBX010088506.1:0-12740 GCA_029593785.1 Cabassous unicinctus
GGTTCTGGTGTGCCTATAGCTTTTGACTTGCAGTAGACAGACCTGGCCAACAATGTGCTCTAAATATGCTTGTGATGGGTTAACCTTGCCCATTAATTTCTCAAAGTCCAATTCTTCCAGGCCCCTATAGTTGTGGCATTAAGGCCCTTGTAGGCTTCTGCCGTTCAAAAATTAGTGCCAGGTACTGGGGCTTCTCCCAGGAGGCTCCAGTGCAGTCTTAAAGATCTTTCACTATGAAAGAAGGAACTAAATTATCAGGCCTCTTTTACAAACTTCCTCATAGCTTATAATTCAAAATAATATCCAAAATGATAGATTGCATTTAACATTGCCAAGCACATACTGGAAATTACGGATTACACTACCATTTGTTTTGTATCTTCCTTTTCAAGTGGTGATGTTAGATTAAGGTAAGTTTTTTTTTTATTTAATGAATCATTTCTGCTCCTGGTTTATAGAGATGTCTTCTAAGTACAATAGACTGTTGACTTTAACAGATTTGCTACAGATTCATTTATTCACAAGTAACCCAAAAGTCCAAAAAAAATCTAATCATTTTGACAAGGCATAAAATTGAGAAGCTGTGAGACTGGCATGTGGGAAAAGACACTTAGGGAGTATATGGACAGGGTTGTGGTGTGTATGTGACAGGGATTCTATATTTCACACATAGTGCGCTCCAAAGAACGAGTTTGGGTCAACCATTTCCCATCTGTTTTTAAGAAGTGGCTTCTGTTGGGGCCAGAGACATCATGAGAGGTGGGACTGGCCAGTTAGCTGTGCTCTGCCCCCTGAGCCCAAGAAAGACTTCAGAATGGCTTGGGTAGAAACGGGGCTGGGGTAGGCCCAGCCTGGGGTGAGAGTTAGTAGAAAAGCATTCAATATTTGGGGGCCTTGATATAGATGGGCTTAATCACCATGAAGGCCAGCAATACATATCTCAACATGTCTTTGAAATTCTCTACTTCCTGGCCTTTATAAAATTATGATGTAATATTTTTCAGCTTGCTTTACTATATTTTATAGAGAAAATTATATGGTGGTATTGAGCATTTGAGATTTAGGAAGGAATTGGCATATCTCAGGAAAGAAAGGGTCAGAAAAGGTCTGATGTATGTGATTAACAAGTACAACAGGTTCCATGGCTGACCCTTCATGCTTAAACCAGGAAGTTCCAATCTAGTCCTAGAGTTGTCCCTCAGAAAGGTTAACTCCATGTGACTAACCTTAATTTGGATGAATACTTTGAGCCATATATAATTCATGGATTAATTAACTTAGTATTTTTTATTTCAATTAATGAAAATAGTCCTCTTTTTACCTCTAGATTGCTTACATTTTGCTGGTTCCCCCCAAGTGACCATTGGTGGAGACCAATTAATGAAGGAGTGAAATTACCTTTCTTGGAACTGTGGTGTTCAGCAGAGCCACACTTAACCACTTTTCCCAGTGAAGAATCTGCATAATGATAATACCCAAATAAGGATGCCAAGAAGAATTTGTATCTCCAGTATGTTTTATGTGTTTTTGACATTGCTGTATTGTGTGATCTAGTGACTTGTAACTGGGTCCAGTGTGACTATTCTCAATTCTAGTGACCGAGTTGACTTAGCCTGATATTGCTGTCAGTCTCACAAATACCACTTTGATTCCAGTCTTGTAACTGTTCATAACAGTACATACCAAGGGTTGGGATGAGAGCCTACCTTCTACCTCTTAAGGCACTTTCCTCGTTATTTTGCCATATAACCTTGAAGTGCGTGATAAGCTGTTTAAATTTCCATGACTTCTCCCAGAGCAACTAGCAAAGTGTATGACATTGAATAAAGATTAGTGGAGAGGAAAATTTAGAGACTAAGTTCAGAGGTATGAACCTCAAGGAAATCTCTTTAGAGCACATAGCATTTGAGTACAGTATATGCAAAGGTATATGGGAAGAGAGTCGCTGTAATAGTCCTAAGTAGATTAGTTCAATATCTAATGGAAGTGAAGCTCTTTACTCCTGTTATCATGATAGTACTGAATGAACCGTACCCTGAGTTTTTCAAACCGATGTATTTAAAATAGAACTTTTAAATACAAAGCGAGGGCTTAAGGATAAAAAGATTTGGGTTTGTGTTTCTGTAAGTGTAGTTTACCATCTAAAGCTTTGCTTTTTAATGAAAGGGAAAAAAGGCTTCAAGGTATTGCCATTCTTTAGAACCTTAATGATTATGGGATGAGTTTTTACTCTTAAAATCATGTGCATTTATTAGGTTTATCGTCACTCTTACCCGAAACAGAAGGGAAGATGTACACCTGGGGAATGTAATTATTTTGCATTTTTGGCCATGGGTGGGAATAGGGTGGGTATCTAAACAGTTTTTAAAAAAGAAAAAAATCACAAATATTTTTCTACTGTTCTATATGATCTTACTTTATACTAGTTTCTCTCTAGTAAGGCATGCCAGAAGCCCAGGGTACCATGTCATGGGTTCATATGTATTGTACCTTTTATTGGTGGTGAATTCGCATCAGATGCTTGGCACTGCTGCCATAATTAAGACGTGCTTGTAAAGGATCAAATATCACTCAATACAATACTTTAAATTGTTTTACTTAAGAGTCTAATCTGGGAAGTTTTCAAATCATGCTATTAATGTGTAATCTAAGCTCTTTCAAATGTATCCATGAACAATCCTGGAACGATATTGCTTGTATTCCTGTCATAGAATGGGTTTTGTAATCTTTCAAAGAAATGAAAATTTATATAATAAAGTATCAAATCAATGCATGTATGTCCCTTTGATCAGATTATTTTTAAATTATATGATGGCTAATCCTTTATAATATCAAATTCTATTCAAAGTATAAATGTATGAAGTTGGATTGATAGAACTTAAAACAGGAATGTTTCTGAGTTAATAAGTGCAAAATAACTTTTCTATGCATAGTCTCAGCCCAAGGGGTTTGTCAGATCAGACTCTCATAACTCATAGATCTTACCTGATACCAACCATGATCAATAAATCAAAGGGCAATCACCAGGCACAGGTGAAACATTCTGTTTTTGGAGAAGCCCAAGACTACCAGACTCGGATCTCAAAATGCCCCTTTTCTCCTTCATCAGGATGCATTTTGGATTCATATTTAAGGACAGCTTTCCTGCTGAGCAATGTATGCAGAGACACTGTTCAAACAAAGGGAGTCATTTCGTCTTTGCAACATCCCCCTTTTGTACTTCATTAATGATACAAATGACTAACTCCCATTCTCCAGCCAGGCATGCCTCATAAATTCATAAATTCCGAGTTTTCCAATAAGCTATCTCAAGAGACCAAGTGTATCCTGCTGAACGCCACTTAGAGATAGAACTTTTCCATTTTCTTTCTGCTGGTAAATGCAATTAACATATTTAAAAGGAAATTTGATTCAAGTCATTCACTCCTGGTAGAGAGGGAATGGGTTCCAGCTTGCTGTTAGCCCTTTCCTTCCCAGTTGACATTTTTAGTAGATATGTATTATGAGAGTTTTGCGGTTATCTACTTGGATTAATTTGGGTATTCAGGATAAGATGTAGAGCTTTCAAGATCTACTTGTGTTATACCGAGGTAACATAGGAATGCTATTGTATTGGTTTTCTACTGCTGCCATAACAAATTACCACAAATGTAGTGATTTAAAACAACAAACTTTATCTTACAGTTCTGGAGGTCAGAAGTCTGATATAGATGGCACTGCGCTAAGATCAAGGTGTTAGCAGGGCTGCATTCCTTTCTGGAGGCTCTAGGGGATAATTGATTTCCCTGCCTTTTCCAGCTTTTACAGAACACCCGCATTCCTGGGGTCATGGCCCCCTTCCTCCATCTTTAAAGCCAGCAATGGTAGGTTGAGTTCTTTTCCCATGCATCTCTCTGACCCCTCTCTTCTGCTGCTGCTTCCACTTTCAAGGACTCCTGTGATTAGACTGGGCCCATCTGGATAATCCAGGATAATTTCCCCACCACAAGGTCAACTGAGTAGCCACTTTAAATTCATTATCAACCTTAATTTCTTTTTGCCATGTAAGGTAATATATTCATGGATATGGACATCATTGAGGTGTGTTATTCTGCCAACCACAGTTACCTAAACACCTGGCCCCTCAGGTCCACATGGAGTGGTAATATTTGCCATTGTCACTCTTCCGGAACTTCATAGAGCCAGATATTAAATTTTGTTAATGCACCCTAAAAAATTTGCATTGACCCACGCTAATAAAGCTCCCAAAAGACGTGATGAATAAACTAAAACAGGGAAGTAAACATTTACAGCACCAAAATATTCTCTTTGCCACTTAGAATACACACACTTGTTGCGAATTACCTGGAAATGCAAATTATTGATCAGAAACTTTCTTAGAAAATATGAAATCAGAACAAAGGAATAAGGATATACTTGCATTCCAAGCTTCCGCAGAAAATAACTTTCTTGTGGCAGAATACTCATTTTATGTCTAGTCATTGCACTACCAGAGCAAAACCACCAAATTGGTCTTTCAGTATTTCAGGAAAGTTCAAAATTGATTAAACAGGGAAGCGGATATGGCTCAAGCAGTTGGGTGCCCACCTACCACATGGGAGGTCCCGAGTTCAATTCCCAGTGCCTCCTAAAGAAGACTAGCAAGACAGCGAGCTGATGCAATGAGGAAACACAGTGAGAGATAACAAGCGGAAGCAGAGATGGCTCAAGCCACTGGGCGCCTCCCTCCCACATGGGAAGCCCTGGGTTTGGTTCTGGTGCCTCCTAAAAGGAAGATGAGCACACAACGAACAGAGAGCAAGTGCAAAACAACAAGGGCAGGGGGAGAAATAAATAAATCTTTTTTTTAAAATTGATTAAATAATATCAGTGAAATATGAAGTTAAAACAATTTAAAATAGAAAATTTCTAAGCATATGATAAAACATGTAAAACTATACATGATTTAAATATCAGTGATCATTCTGGAAAATTTTATTTATATGTAAAAAAATTTTTTAAATAAATTGAAGACTACCTTCAATTTAAAAAACTGAATTTTGAAAATGATATTTGCTTTTTCTAACCTAAGAAAAAGTGCATTAGTAGTAACAGCATTGAAATGTGGCCATATTTTTGGGAAATTTTTTGCTACAATGGAGGAAGCTTTTCCTAATCCCACTAGTGAGATCAAAAGGAAAGGAGATAAATATAGCTCCAAATATTGTCCTCTGTCTTCATGTTCAAATAAAGTGAGAGTGATAACTTGGAAGAAATATTTTCGAACAACTTTTTTTTGTTTTGTTTTGTTTTGTTTTAGCAGGACCTACAATTTTTTTTTTAAGGAGGTACCAGGGATTGAACCCAGGACCTCATACGTGGGAAGCAGGTGCTCAACCACTGAGCTACACCCGCTCCCCTACAATATTTTTTTTCAATTGTATTGGTACATATTAAAAAAGCATAAATCCATCCAAAGAGTACAATCACTGGTATTTGGTGTAATCACATGCTTGTGCATTCATCACCCCAATCACTCCGAGAGCACTTTCATTATTCCAATAATAATAATAAAAAACAAACATACAAACAAAACTCATCACCTCTCAATCTCTCTATGCTTCGCCTGCCGTACATAGCTGCTATTCTTTTTCCTTCTCTCTAGTACAGTTGTATTTATATTTTGTAAAAACAGTCTTATATATGCAATATCACCCATATTCGTGTTCTAAATGGGGTTTTACTATCTTATACAGTCCCATGTTACATTTTATAACTTTCCTTCTAGTAATATACATTACCTTAGACTTTCCTTTTAAACCACTGTCGTACCCATACAATAGCTCTGCTAGTTACAAACATCATGATATGCTTTCACCATTTCTATTCATTTCCAAAGATTTACAAACAACCTTTTTACCAATTCTGCACAGATTAACCCTCAGCTTTCCATTCTCTCCCCTCCTTCTATTTTCTAGTGACCTAAATTCTAATTATTAACTCCATGAGTTTACACAGTATATTTAGTACATAATAGCGCAATCATACAGTATTTATCCTTTTGTGTCTGGCTTGCTTCACTCAACATAATGTCCTCCAGGTTCATCCACGTTGTCATATGCTTCACGACTTCATTTCTTCTTACTGCTGCATAATATTCCATCATGTGTATACACCACAATTTGTTTCTCCATTCATCCGTTGATGGACACCTGGGTTGTTTCCGACTTTTGGTAATCGTGAATAACGCCACTATGAACATCAGTGTGCAGATGTCTGCCCGCGTCTCTGCTCTCAGTTATTCTGGGTATATACCTAGTAGTGGTATTGATGGATCCCATGGATCCATTTTGAGTTAACTTTTGTATAAGGTGTGAGATAGGGGTCTTCTTTCTTTCTTTTGGAGATGGATATCCTGTTCTCCCAGCACCATTTATTGAATAGACTGTTGTGGTCCACCTGGGAGGGCTTGAATGCCTTGTCGAAAATCACTTGACCATAGATGTGAGGGTCTATTTCTAAGTTCTCAATTCGCTTCCATTGGTCAATGTGTCTGTCTTTATGCCAGTACCATGTTCTTTTTACCACTGTAGCTAGGTAATATGTTTTAAAGTCCAGAAGTGAGAGTCCTCCAACTTTGTTCTTCTTTTTTTAAGATCTTTTAAATTTGATAATTGGTTTTTCCACTTCTGCAAAAAAGGCTGTTGGAAATTTTATTGGGATTGCATTGAATCTGTAAATCAGTTTGGGTAGAATTGACATCTTAACAATATTTAGTCTTCCAATCCATGAACACGGAATGTCCTTTCATTTATTTAAATCACTTTCAGGTTTTTTTAGCAATGTTTTGTAGTTTTCTGAATACAGGTCCTTTATGTCCTTGGTTAAGTTTATTCCTAAATATTTGATTATTTTAGTTGCTATTGTAAATGGAATTTTTTTTCTGATTTCCTCCTCAGATTGCCCATCAGTAGTATATAGAAACGCTATTGATTTTTGCATATTAATCTTGTATTCTGCCACTTTGCTGAACTCATCTATTAGTTCTAGTAGCTTTGTTGTGGATTTTTCAGAAGATTCTAGATATAGTATCATAGCATCAGCGAATAGTGAAAGTTTTACTTCTTCCTTTCCTATTTGAGTGCCTTTTATTTCTTTATCTTGCCTAATTGCTCTAGCTAGAACCTCTAGCACAATATTGAATAACAATGGTGACAGTGGGCATCCTTGTCTTGTTCCTGATCTCAGCGGGAAAGCTTTCAGTCTTTCACCATTGAGTACAATCCTAGCTGTAGGTTTTTCATATATGCACTTTACCATATTGAGAAAGCTTCCTTCTATTCCTGTCTTTTGGAGTGTTTTTATCAAGAAAGGTGTTGTATTTTGTCAAATGCCTTTTCTGCATCAATTGAGAGGATCATGTGATTTTTCTTCTTCAATTTATCAGTGTGGTTTATTACACTAATTGATTTTCTTGTGTTGAATTATCCTTGCATACCTGGGATAAAACCCACTTGATCATGGTGTATAATTCTTTTAATGTACTTTTGGATTCTGTTTGCAAGTATTTTGTTGAGGATTTTTGCATCTATATTCATTAGAGATATTGGTCTGTGATTTTCTTTTTTTGTAGTACCTTTATCTGGTTTTGGTATTAGGGTGATGTTGTCTTCATAGAATGAGTTTGGTAGTGTTCTTTCCTGCTCAATTTTTTGGAAGAGCTTGAGCAAGATTGGTATTAGATCGTCTTTGAATGATTGGTAAAATTCACCTGTGACGCCATCTGGTCCCAGACTTTTCACCTTTGGGAAGTTTTTGATGACTGTTTCAATCTCTTCACTTGTGATTAGCTTGTTGAGATCTTCTATTTCTTCTAGGGTCAGTATAGGTGGTTTGTCTGTTTCTAGGAATTTGTCCATCTCCTCTATGTTGTCTAGTTTTTTGGCATATAGTTGTTCATAGTATCCTTTTATGATCTATTATTTCTGCAGGGTCAGTGGTAATGTTCTCCATCTCATTTCTAATTTTATTTATTTACATCTTCTCTCCTTTTTTCTTTGTCAGTCTAGCTAAGGATTTGTCAATTTTGTTGATCTTCTCAAAGAACCAACTTTTGGTTTTATTGATTCTCTCAATTGGTTTTTTGTTGTTGTTGTTTTTCTCAATTTCTGATCTTTACTATTTCTTTCCTTTGGCTTGGTTTGGGGTTAGTTTGCTGTTCTTTTCTAGTTCTTCCAGGTGTGCAGTTAGATCTTTAATTTTAGCTCTTTCTTCTTTTTTAATATAAACATTGAGGGCTATAAATTTCCCTCTCAGCACTGCTTTTGCAGTGTCCCATAGGTTTTGATATGTTGTGTTATCTTTTTTTTTTTTTTTTTCCCTGAGGTGCCAGGGGCCAGGGATTGAAACAGAACCTGGTGTGTGGGAAGTCGGCACTCAACCACTGTGCCACATCAGCTTCCCTGAGTTGGTTTTACCATTTGTTTTGCTTATTGTTTGTTGTTTCTGTTTTTTCAGGAGGCACCAGGAACTGAACCCGGGACCTCCCATGTGGGAGGTGGGCGCTCAAGTGCTTGAGCTACATTCGCTCCCCTGTGTTCTCATTTTCATTCATATTCAGATATTAGCTGAATTCTCTTGCAATTTCTTCTTTGACCCACTGATTATTTAAGAGTGTATTGTCTAATCTCCATATATTTATGAATTTTCTCTTTTTCTGTCCATTATTGATTTCCAGCTTCATTCCATTATGATCAGAGAAAGTGTTTTGTATCATTTCAATCTTTTTAAATTTATTGAGACTTGTCTTGTGACTCAATATATGGTCTATCTTGGAGAAGGATCCATGAGCACTTGAAAAGAAAGTATATCCTGCTGTTTTGGGGTGCAATGCTCTATAGATGTCTGTTAGGTCTAGTTCATTTATAATATTATTCAAGTTCTCTGTTTCTTTATCTTCTGTCCAGATGTTCTATCCAATACTGAGAATGGTGTATTGACGTCTCCAACTATTATTGTAGAGACATCTATTTCTTTTTTTTTAATAGAGTTTTTTTTTAATGTGTGGTTTCATTAAGTGGTAATATTTATACTTATATATCCCCCCCTCCTCAAGATGGCTCCCTCATCTGTCTGCTCGTTGTGTCTGCTCATTGTCAGCTTGGGGTGTGTTGTCCTTCTTGGATATTGATATTTATGTCCTTCATAAGGGTTGGGAAGTTTTCGGTCATTATTTCTTCAAATATTTTTCTGCCCCTTTGCCATTCTCTTTTCCTTCTGGGACACTGATAGGATGCAAATGTTTGTGTGTTTCACATTGTCATTCAATTCCCTGAGACTCTGCTCCATTTTTTCCATTCTCTTCTCTTTCTATTCTCCTCTCTTTTCCAGTTCAGATGTTCTGTCTTCGAAATCACTAATTCTGTCTTCAAGCAATTCAAATTTTTATTGATAGTGAATATTGTTTGTGTTTCCAAGAAAGCATTTAGATAAAGGAAATGCAGGGTTCTGTGGGAATATATTAGCAGGGTGGCTTGGGGATCTGGGAAGACTTTCTAAGGAAATAATGATTAAGGTGAGACCTAAAAGGAGGAGGGGGAAAGGTAGAATAGAATGTACAGACTCAGAGTTAGTGGCATTTGAGAAAATTAAAGGTTTCATATGACCAGAACTTTTATGTAAGAAAAGAAGCAAGACATGAGGCTCAAGAGAGGGTGGCCAGACCCTCCCAGGCATGATAAATCTTAACTAGGAACTTGAATTTTATACCTTCCTGCCCCCCCCCAGTCAGTTCTCATTCTAGTTTGACTTCCTTTGCTACCCAGACTGAACCCCATGGTCCCATAGCTGAGCACCTGAATTCCTCTCTCACAAACACCCTGAACTTCCTTATATCCTTGTCTTTATGCCACACCTACTGAGCACAACTCCAACCCTGGATCATTTTGTTCATGTCCGTCTGTACACTTCCAAAGTTATTTGAACAAATTATACAATTATGCATATTGATACCACTGCAATTTTATGTTTTCTAAAATCAGCCAAGCCCTCTGTACCATTTGTCAAGTCTTTTATTTTTCCTTGGTCTGCACATTCTCCCATTTCTTTTCTTTCTTTAACAGCTTTATTGAGAAATAATTTGCATCCCATAGAGTTCACCAATATAAAGTATACAATTCAATATTTTTAATATATTTACAGAGTTGTGCGACCATCAAAATAATCTAATTTTAGAACATTGTCATCACCCCAAAAAGAAACCTTAAACCCTAATCCAGTCACCATCATCTTTTGCTTGGACCATTGCAGTAGCCTCCTGAGTGATTTCTCTGTTTCCTCCCTTGCTCTTCTATAAAATATTCTTTTTCTTTTCTTTTTTATTGTGATAACATATATACAACAGAAAAGCTCCCAGTTCATCCACTTTCATGTGTACAATACAGTGACATTGATTACATTCATAATATTGTCCTTCTATAGCCCCACCCATTACCAAAATTTTTCAACATATCAAACAGAATCTCTACCCATTAAGCAATAATCCCTATTCCCCCTTCCCCCAGCCCCTGGTAACCTGGGATCTACCTACTGTCTCTACGGATTTGCTTATTCTAAATATTTCATATGAATGAACTCATACAGTATTTGACCTCATTGTGGTTTTGATTTGCATTTCCCTAATGGCCAATGATGTTGAGCATCTTTTCATGGGCTTATTGGCCATGTATCTTCTTTGGAGAAATGCCTTTTCAAGTCTTTTGCCCATTTTTTAATTGGATTGCTTGTCTTTTTGTTGTTCAGTTGTAGGAGTTCCTTATTTATTTGGGATATTAAACCCTTATCTGATATGTGGTTTCCAAATATTTTCTCTTACTCTGTAGGTTGTCTTTTTACTTTCATGATGAATCTTTTGATGCACAAAAGTTTTTAATTTTGAAGTCTCATTTACCTATTTTTTCTTTTATTTGTGTTTTTGGTGTAAAGTCTAAGAAACCATTGCCTAACGTAAGGTCCTGAAGATGCTTCCCTATGTTTTCTTCTAGGAGTTTTATACTTTTGGTTCCTACATTTAGATCTTTGATCCATTTTGAGTTAATTTTTGTATAAGGTGTGAGGTAGGAGTCCACCATCATTCTTTTGCATGTGAATATCCAGTTCTCCCAGCACCATTTCTTGAAAAGACTATTCTTTCCCAATTGAGTGGAATTGGCACTCTTGTCAAAATCAGTTGCCCCCCCACCCCCGGGCGCTGGCCTTGCCAAGCTGTCCAACCGGCCTGGCTGCCCTTCCCGCCCCCACGGGCTGGTGGGCTGCCCTGAGGAGGCGGGGAGGGGAAGACTGGGCCGGCGGGTGGGCAACGATGCCCAACTTCTGCGCTGCCCCCAACTGCACACGGAAGAGCACGCAGACCCATCTGGCCTTCTTCAGGTTCCCGCGGGACCGGCCAGATGCCAGAAGTGGGTGGAGGATTGTAGGAGTGCAGACTTAGAAGATAAAACACCTGATCAGCTAAGTAAACATGATGGGTTCTGTGCCAAACATTTTGAGACCTCTGTCATCTGTAGAACTAGTCCTTACAGGACAGTTCTTCGAGATAATGCTATACCAACAATATTTGATCTTACCAGTCATTTGAGCAATACACATAGTAGGCACAGAAAACTGATAAAAGAATTGAGTGAAAATGAAAGCAGGACACTGAAACAGAGAAAAATTGATGAAACTTCTGAACAGGAACAAAAACATAGAGAATCAAACAACAGCAAGACTCAGAACCGCAGTGCAGAAGAAGTGGGTGAAGAACAGGATGAAGACATTTTACCTTTAACCATTGAAGAGAAGGAAAACAAAGAATACCTAAAATCTTTATGTGAAATTTTGATTCTTATGGGAAAACAAAACGTACCTCTGGGTGGACATGAGGCTGATGAACTCCCCGAAGTTCTCTTTACTCCTGATAATTTGCAAGCACTGCTGGAGTGCCGAATAAATTCTGGTGGAGAGGTTCTGAGAAAGCGCTTTGAGACAACAGCTGTTAACATGTTGTTCTGTTGGAAAACACAGCAGAAACAGATGCTGGAGATACGCGAGAGCTGCATTTGGGAAGAAACCCTCAGGGAAGTGAGAGGCGCACACTTCTTTTCCATTATCACTGATGATGTGGTGGACATAGCAGGGGAAGAGCACCTGCCCGTGTTGGTGAGGTTTGTTGATGAGTGTCCTCATCTGAGAGAGGAATTTGTGGGCTTCCTGTCTTATGAAGCTATGCAGAAATTTGGCTGTGAAATTTCACACTACAGTAACTGAGAAGTGGGGCCTGAACATGGAGTACTGTCGTGGGCAGGCTTACATTGAGTCCAGTGATTTTCTTCCAAAATGAAAGTTGTTGCTTCTAGACTTCTAGAGAAATATCCCCAAGCTGTCTACACAACTCTGCTCTTCCTGGGCCTTAAATATGTGGTTAGCAAAATCAGTGCCTGTGATGGGAGTATCTGTTGCATTGGGAACGATCGAGATAGTTTCTTCTTTTTTCCACTGATCACCACAACTACTTTTAGAACTTGACAATGTAATTTCTGTCCTTTTTCAGAGCAAAGGGGAAATGAACTGAAGGAAATTTGCCATTCTCAGTGGACAGGCAGGCGTGATGCTTTTGAAATTTTAGTGGCTCTCCTGCAAGCACTTGTTTTATGTTTAGATGGTGTAAATAATGACACAAATGTTAGCTGGAATAGCTGTATAACTGGCCAAGCATTTGTACC
>JAQZBX010088507.1:0-12740 GCA_029593785.1 Cabassous unicinctus
CCCCCACCAATGATCCTCTGCAGCCCCCCTTGTAACCTTTCTGTGATCCAAACCTTCCTCGAATATGAAGCCAATATAATAACAAAATACAATTAACAGGAAAAAGAAATAATAATGATAATTTTAAATGCAAGAGATAAGTACAAGGAGACTCAGAAGAAAAAAAAAAGGAAACTAAACTAAAAATAAAATATAATTAGCAGATTGGGACATTTGAGAAAACAGGGAAAAAATCCTTTTTTTAAAAGAAATTGTTCTTTTTTCCTTTTATCACTGTAATATCGGATGTCCAGTGTATTGTGACACCTTCCCCCTCTCATTCCCCAGTGTCTCCCAAATTTCAATTTAATTTTCAAAGAAGTTTTAGGTCACAGCAAAGTCACACATGGAATACTAGAGGCTCCCACATACCCAACCTCCCTCCCCCTTCCCCTCCCCATATTAAAACCTTTATTTTTTTTTTATGGATGTTATCACTGTTATAATTGTTATACAGATAGTAAAATATAGCAACTAAAATTTTTCAGTGGTTTACAGTATAGTTTACAATTTAGACTGTACAGTTTAATAATTTTTGATGACATTTACCATGTCCTGTGTCCACTAATGTAAGGTAATGAAGAACATTTCCCATGACCACTACATACCCCATTTGATCTTTTCTGTTCCTTCCTCCACACCCCCTGGGGCATATGACTCTTCCCTGTCTTGGCTCATGGGATGACAAGATTCATATTTACATGTCCTGGGTGCTGTTCTGATTGTTTGCCTTTCGGTCCCCACCTGTTAGCTATCAGGGGACCAATGATGAGGCCTTTTGTTTGGGGTTATCTGGGACCAATGGGGAGGCCGGTTTGGAGTTTATTTGGGGCTTCCCCTTGACCTGGAAAGGGTTTCAGATGGGACCTCGTGGTCTCAGAGGGCTCTTTCTGGCTTTGTTCTTAGTAGAAGCCTTCCCTCAGGGGGGTTCTGGGCAGGGTTTCACGGCTGTGTTCTCTGCCAGGTCCCAGCTGTCTTCCCTCTTTCCCTTTACTAACCTGCCTCAAAGTGATGGAAAATATTGAAGTTTATCATGACTTTTGGTTTGAGGAAGCCACAAATTTGGTAACCAAACTTGATATTCAAATGAAACTCCCTGGAAAATTCCACAGGGCTCACCAAGGTAACTTGGAATCGCAACTAATCTCTAAGAGTTACTATAAAGAAACCCTAAGTGTCCCAACAGTGGAGCACATTACTCAGGAATTTAAAGATATATTCCCAGAACAGCACCTCAGAGTTCTTAAACGCTTATCTCTGGTTCCTCCGTCATGGGACAGCTCAAATTCAATACATTGTAGGAACACCATGCTGACATGTACAGAAGTGATTTACAGAATCCTTACACACTCTCAGCCAAGCTTCATTTCTAGAGAATCAAGTGGAAACACAGATGGAAAGATATAGAGCTTCCATCCACCATTTAAGAAGCCGTCCATCTGCCTGACATCAAGGTTTTCCCCAACGTTTATGCATCATTGAGTGTCTTATGTATTCTTCCCATGATGAAGGTTGAGAATTAATGCTATGAAAATGGATGAAAGTGTGTAAAAGGACACCTGAGGAACACTTTGACAGACCAAAGATCAAGCAACTTGGCTTTGCTAAACATAAATTTTGATATAAAACATGATCTGGATTTAATGTTGGACACATTTATCAAACTCCATATAACTGAGTCAGAACTTCCTACAGGTAAGTCAAAACCATTGAAAATACCTAAGAGACTTTAAAAATAAGTTTTCTCTTCTCTTTGGAGGAAAAACTGTAAAGTGTATATATGCCAATTAATTGCTGAATATCTTTGTTTATAAGTCTCCCGTTGAATACATTAGTCATTAATAATCCACCTATTTAAAAGGTCCCTGTGTGAACTCTCATGCTTTGAAGACCCATCTATTCTATGGTCAAGTGACTTTTGACAAGGCAGTCAAGTCCACCCAGATGATTCAGAACAGTCTATTCAACAAATGGTGCTGGGAGAACTGGATATCCACATGCAAAAGAAAGAGGACCCCTATCTCAGACCTTATACAAAAATTAACTCAAAATGGATCAAAAAGTAAATATAAAAGCTAGAACCATAAAACTCCTAGAATAAAATGTAGGGAAATATCTTCAAGATCTTGTGGTAAGTGGTGGTTTCTTAAACCTTACACCCAGAACAATGAAAGAAAAATACATAAATCGGATCTTCTCAAAATTAAATAATTTTTTCTTCAATAAACTTTGTCAAGAAAGTGAAAAAGCCTACTCAATGGGAGAAAATATTTGGAAACCACATATCTGATAAGGGTTTGATATCCACGTCATATAAAGAGATTATACAAATCAATGTTAAAAAGACAAGCAAACCAATTAAAAAATGGGCAAAAGATTTGAATAGATATTTTTCCAAAGAGGAAATACAAATGGCCAAAAAGCACATGAAAAGATGTTCAACATCACTAGCTATTAAGGAAATACACATCAAAATGACAATGAGATATCATTTCATACCTTATAGAATGGCCATTATTTAAAAAAAAAAAACAGAAGACAACAAGTGCTGGAGAGGATGCAGACAAATAGGAACACTCCTTCACTGTTTGTGGGAATGTTGAATGGTGCAGCCTCTGTAGAAGACAGTTTGACAGTTCCTCAGGAAGCTAAATATAGAACTTCTACATGATCCAGCAATCTCATTACAAGGAATATATTCAGAAGAACTGAAAGCAGGGACTCGAACTGATGTTTGCACACCAATGTTCAATATTCAATATTCACAATTGCTAAAAGAAGCTACCTAAATGTCCTCAACTGATGAATGGATAAAGAAAATGTGGTACATACATACAATGGAATACTATGCAGCTGTAAGAAGAAATGAAGTTGGGATGCATATGAAAACATGGATGAACTTTGAGGACATTATGTTGAGCTAAATAAGCCAGACACAAAAGGGGAAATATTTTATGGTTTTATTAATATAAACTTAATTTGATGAGTAAACTCATTGAGTTAAAATATAGAGTATAGGTTTCTAGAAGACAGAATGAGGGTTCAGCAGGGAAAGATTGTAAATGTATGGAAATGGATAGAGTTTATTGTAACACATTATAGTGAGTATAACTAACACTGCTGATTTATAAATGTGATTGTGGCTGAAAGGGTTAGTCTAGGGATGTAAATGTCAATAGAAAGCTAGAGGATAATCTAGGGACATATATATATAATATATATAACATAATGAATCAGTGGTGGATGAGGATTGTGGTTAGTAGTAAAAATACAAGACTGTTCTTCTATGAACTTGAACAAATGTACATCACTATTATAAGGTGTTCAGAATATGGTGATTCATGGGGAAAATATAACTAATTTAATTTATAGAATATAGTTGACAGTAATATTTTTGCATCAGTGACAAATCAATGCTAAGAATCAATAATGGGGGTATAAAAGGATATGTTATTTTTCTTTGTGGAGTAAAGAAAACATTCTAAAATTGACTAAGGTGAAGACAGAACAACCCTGTGATGAAACAAAGCCACTGAGTGTACACTTTGGAAGGATTGTTCAAGGCATGGGACTGGATAACACAGTGAACCCTGTGATGGATGATGGACTGTGGTTAACAGTAAAAATATGAGAATCTTCTCCCATTAACTATAACAAATGTACAATACTAATACATGGTGTTAATAATATGGTGGTTTATGGGAAAAATACGCCAAATACAATGGACTATAGTTAGCAGTAACATTTTGATGATGTTCATCATTTGTAACAAATGTCCCGCAACAATGCAAGATGTTGGTGGTTGGGTGATATATGTGAATCCTGTATGTTATGCATGATTGTTTTGTAAACCCACAACTTCTCTAATAAAAAAAAAGAATTTAAAAATCCAATGACAGCTAGACACACCTGACTTCCACTGGAAGTTATGGAATGTGAGGTCTAGACTCATGTCATTGGGCAGCAGCCCCATCACTACCTCTCCCAGCTTCTCAAAGATTGTCCAAAACACAAGCTCCACAGAGGGTTACAGCACCTCCATGGTAATGAAGCCACCACAGGATTCTAACTAGTAAACAGGAAACCACAATTCCACAACAAATGCTCAAGAACGCCCCAACATTCTGCCTAGAATCCACCAGCAACTGACAGCTGCCACTGGTCTTCAGTAGGGGATGGTCAGTGGGGGGAAGATTCTGAAAATAAAATGTGCTTGTCTCCATTGTAAAAAAAAAAAGGGGGGGATGGTTAAGGTTTAAAACATACAGAGTCTCTATTTGGGACATGGTAAAGTTTTGGTAATGGATGATGGTGATGGTAGAACAACATTGTGAACATAAGTAATGGCATTGAGTTATATATTTGAATGTGCTAAAGGTGATAAATTTTAGGTTGTATGTAAGTTACTAGAATAAAAATTTAAAAAAACAAAATTCATGGAATTGCACAATGCAGATAATGAACCCTAAGCTAAGCCTTGGACTATAGTTAATATTACAATGTTTAAAAGGTGCTTTCATCATTTATAAAAAATATACCACACCAATGCACACTGTTAATAATATGATGGTATATAGGAACCCTGTATTTGATGCATGATTTTTCTGTAAACCCACAATTTCTCTAATAAAAAAATACGTTCCTAGTAAAGATTTCAGGGACAGGCATATTCATGCCATATTACAATGTAAGTTGGCTAGCAGTTTGGCAACATTCACCAAAATGCAAAATGTGCATATCCTTTGACCTCATGTTTCCTCTTTCAGGAAATTATACAAAAAAAATAACAGGAGAACTATGGAAAGATGTATGGATGAGAACAGTCATTACAATTTTTAAATGCACAAAAATAAAATCAACATAACTATACATCAATCAGAGTAAATGCATGGTCATATATCCATACCATAAAATACTCTACAGCTATCACAAGTAGATTTGTGAAACTATTTTATGTCCCCATTATATTAAATAGAAAACATAGATTTATTGTAGGAAAAGGCTCCCATTTTGCTTATTAACAAAATGAATATAAAATCCAGAATGATATATATAAAAAAGAAAATAGTTATTAACTCTGTGTTGTTGGATGAAAGGGCACTAACATTTTTTTTATTTTCTAGGCAAATATTCCATTGATTTTTATAATCAGAAAAAAATAATTATTTACAACTCTAACTCTAGATAAATCACTATACAAATATTTATTTTCATGTAATATCAGGAAAATTTTACTTTTCGGAGTTTCAGAAAATTGCTCAATACATCTTGTGTTGGTTTGAAGCTATATGGACCCGAAAAAAATCATGTTCTTAAAGCTCATCCATCCCTGTGGATATAAGCCTATTTAAGTAGAACTTTTGCTTAGGTTACTTCAGTTAAGGCATAACCCAGAGTGGGTCTTAATCCTCTTACTGGAGTCCTTTATAAACAAGATGAATATGGAGACAGAGAGAGAGAGAGAGAGAGAGAGAGAGAGAAACATCACAGATGCAAGAAGCTGAAAACAATGAATGAAACCTGGAAGAGAAGGGAGAAACCAGCAATCAGCAAATGTCGCCATGTGTCTTGCCATGTGACAGAGGAGTACAGAATTACTGGCAGTTGGTCTTCAGGAATAAGGTAACATCTTGATGATATTTTAATTTGGACATTTTCATGGCCTCGGAACTGTAAGCTTGTAAACTAATAAATCCCCATTGTAAAAACCAAACCATTTCTGGCATATTGCTTTTGGCAGCCTAGCAGATTACAACATATCTAAATGTTTTTTGTTTTGTTTTTTAGATTCAAAAAATGAAACAGAATTCTCTGAAACCCAAGGGACCCAACAAGAAAATATTCAAATGCTTGATAACCCTGCAAAGAAGGGTGTAGACTGAGATCTATGATAACTATGAGATGTATTTTTTAGTGTCTCTAAATCTATGGCAGAGCATGAGCAGTTTGCCAAAGAACAATTTAAGTATCATGATGACTGATTCCAAGCACTGTCTATCACTGACCCTATTATATGCAATTTGACAGGGCTTTTGTTATCATCTCAGCTGGAGCTATTTTTACATTGTAAGTTTGCATAGAAATTTCTCTCTGGGTATTTTTGATTCTCAAAACAAGCCCATCTTAAAACTAAACTCAAGCCAGGAGATGGTTTAACATGTGTTCAGTGGTAAAGAGAGTTCATTCATTTTAGAAGACGTATGGTGTGTAGAAGAGGGGAATGCACTGTATTTCTCTATCAAGACAGTAAACTAAAGGGAATAATCTAATTTTCTGCTCTAGTTCTCAAGTGTGAATAGAAAGGTATCATGAACATAGTTTCTTCTAAGTTGCACGAAGACTTGACAATAAAATGCTTAACAACAGGTAAGACAGAGTCTTGGAAGCCTCCTGCTATGACAGAGTTAATTCTTGAGACTCTGGATTGTGGAGAGGTAGGAAATAGGTCAGGGAGAAGGTGCCTAGGTAGCCAGGGCTGGGCAGAAAAAGAATTTGCAAGACTTGGAACAGCGTCTATTTAGCAACTGCTGTGAAATTATTTCCATGTTTTAACAATGGCACAGTCCTTCACTCCCCGCCCCACACACACACATCTTTGATTTTTGCAACAGGTATTGAGACTAGATCTAGAGAACCATGCCCTAAATTAGTGTTTCCCAACATGTAATCCATTCAACCACTTCTAAAATGTGGGCGTTTTTGCCCTCAGGGTACATTTGACAATGTATGCAGGCATTTTTGGTTGTCACAACTGGGGGGAGGGGACCTCTAGTGGGCAGAGGCCAGCGATGCTGCTAAATATCCTATCTTCTACAACCCCCACAACAAAGAAGGTAATAGTGCTGAAACTGAGAAACACTGCTTTAAGCATTCTATGTAAAAGTTGGAATAAATTATTTTAATAAAATTCTTCTATTTAATTGATTGATATTTTAATGGCCAAAAATGAAGACTCTAACCCAACAAAGATACAACACAGAAATAACTTGGAAGCCACGAATGTGTGTGCCTGTTTTACTGTGAGGCATATTTCTCTTGCTCTTTGATAAAACATAGGAAACTTCAGACATAGTAGCAGCCTCAAATTAATTCATGCCAAAGGCATCAAGCAAGTGTACTTAGGTTTCATTCACAAAGTCAAATATGCCAAGCACATTTTCTTTAAGAAAGATCACATGTTCAGAAAACACAGTAGCAAGTTATTTTCTCAGAGAACTCAGAGTAGACTATGATCTTGAGCATGTGAGATGAGTAAAATTTTGTCATATGTAAAATTCCCAAGACAAGATGCCCTGGGAACTTGCAATATTTGCCCTGATTCTTATAAATTGTTGTGCATGCAAGGTGAAAGCTGGCTCTGATTTGACTTATTTGTAATTAGAAAAGACATTTACAAATAGATTCTCATGGTGCTCAACCAATCTTTTGTATTTGTGAGTGAGTGTGTGTGTATGTGTGTATGTGTGTGTTTGTCTACTACTAATCAAGGGCTTGATGTTACTGAAACAGGAATTGGTCAATGTGCAATATGGCACTATTAGAAAGAATTTCCCATCCCTCCTAAAATGAAAATGACTCAAATGCTTCCAGAGAGAAAAATGCCTCACATTCCCTGGATTTAGTATTCTAGTATTTAGCTTTCAAGCCATTAGAAATAGCAGATTATTGCAAGCTGCCTAGCAATTTTTCCAAGGCATGGTTTAAGGAATTGTGAATTTAGAGGAGGAAAATAGCATCAGTACCAACTAATGCACAAACACACTAAAAGGTAGAAACAGTTATTTTTCTAAGGATTATAAAATCAACAGGCACAAGCTCTCTGTTGATTGTCATCAATACAATCTGAAATTGGATGGTGCTTTGTAAAGAGATCATTCAAGGCCAAAGCCTGGTATAAATCAACCAATTGCCATTCTTGCTTAGGAGAAAGATCTTTGTACAATTTTGTATTGTCTAAGCCTAGCAACTACACCAGTTGTACAGGTACAGACACTTGAATACTTGACCCTTCTCAATGAGCAAAGCTGTCTGTTTTTTTAATTATTTTTGCCCCAGGAATTTTTCAGGCAGTCCTGGAATTCTATAATTTCAGATATTTTCATGGCATGGGATCTGCAGAATGTGAATTCACAGAAAAGCTCCAAAGTCATACATTTTTGATATATCAGGATTTAGGTGAAAAAACATAAAACAGCAACTTTCAACATGAACAAAAGCTTGAAAATTTCCTGGAGCTACCAAATTTCTAGCATGCTTTTCTTCTCCAAAAGCAAACTAGAAAATGTCAGTCCATGGCGTGAAAATTTTCAAGATGAGTCTCTTTCTATAATTGTAGGTATTAATTAATATCTGAATCTGTGCTGGAATCAGCATCAAGAACTGTTTCCTGTCTTCTCTTTAGTTATTATGGGGCTGTGCCTATGCACACCAAAATGGCTGTGTATTGACACCTTTTATGCCTTTTCTCACATCCTCTTGGCACAATGTTTTACTGCAGCTGTTGCACAGCAACTTCACAGCGCCTCTTCTCAGCTGTACCACTCGCCTGTCACTTTCTGCCCCAAAGATTCTCTGCTGCTACTGCCTGGGACGCTTGTGGAAAATCCTCAGCCATTCTGATGCATGCACATCCCTGGAAGTGTAAGGGACTTAACACCACACGGGAAACCAGGCAATTCAGAGGCTCCCTCCACATAGCTCATCAAGGGTCCCCAGGCCGACTGCAGCGTGGTTGTCTGTAGAGATCACCAGTTCAATAGCACACTTGAGATGGCTTTCCTTTCTTACCTGTTTCACTCTTTCTAGTGCCCCCTCTTTATCCCTGAGATCACTTTCCAACATAAACTCACTGCATACAAACCCTTCTTTGAGGCTCTGCTTTTTGCAGAAACTTAAGCCAAGAAAACCAGTAATACCATTATTTTTTTTTTAACTTAAAAATATAATCTGTAAATGGAAACTACATAAAATAGCCAGAGAGAGTCCTTTTATTGTTATGGGTAAATATCTCTACTATCCCTAGCATCATAACTTTACAACTTGTACTATTTATCAACCTCATTTGACATTCTTTGTTAAGGATAACCTCACACAAGGGAAGCGGGTGTGGCTCAATGGATAGAGCTCCTGTTTACCATGCGGGAGGCCCCGGGTTCGCTTCCCGGGGCCTCCTTGTGAGGGCAGGCCAGCTGGCCTGCGCGGCGCGGAAGGCTGATGCAGCCAGACCTCACAGCAGGAAGCGGGTGTGGCTCAATCGATAGAGCTCCCGTTTACCATGCGGGAGGCCCCGGGTTCGCTTCCCAGGGCCTCCTTGTGAGAGCAGGCTGGCCTGAGCGGCGCGGTGGGCTGATGCAGCAGGACCTCACAGCAAGGAGGAGATAAGCAGACACGGAAGAAACACACAGCGAATGGACACAGTAAAACACAAGCAGCAAGGGGGGAATAAATAAATAAATCTTTGGAAAAAAAAAGGATAACCTCACTATCCTATATTGCATCACTTCCTATTAATGCCATAATATTCTATTAAATGTTTATTTTTACCCATACCTGAAGCAGGAATGTTTCCATGTACCTTTATATGTTATAAATTATCCTTCAAATAGCCTTGTCTCCTAAACATATAATTAAATGCACAACCTCACTCAGAAGAAAAATACTATTAAAGGTATCCTGAGATGCCATTACCTATTATATTAGCAAAGATCTACAAACTTTGATAGCGCTCTTTTGTCAAGGAAAACAGGCACACCCATGTGATTGGTGGAAGGAAAATCCATATAACCTCTAGGAGGGCAATTGAGCAGTGTCTACAAAAATTACTAGTGCACTTGGACCCAATTGCTCTTAAGAAATTACCTTGCAGATATACTTGAATCACCCTAAATGACTTATACACAAAGTTATTTATTTTTGGCAATTGCAAAATAATGAATTCCAAGCAATGTTCATTAATAGATGACTAGTTAAAAATATAATGGAACAACTATACAATGAAAAACAATAAAAACATTAAAAAAGAAGAAATATTCTATGTACTAATACAGAATAACCTTCAAATTATATCTTTTAAAGCAAGGTGCAACACAGTATGTAGCATGTTATCATCTTTAAAAAGTGGGTATGATATATATGTACATATATATGTATATTTATATGTGTATGTGTACATAGCTGTGCATGTATACATATATGTACATTTATGTGTGTATACATATTTCTATATATGTATGGATATATATGTATATATATTTTTTTATGCAGCATAGAATATCTCTGGAAGGATACCCAAGGAACTAGTGATAATGTTGTTTCTAGGAAATCAAACTGGATAACTGGAAGACAGGAGTGAAAGGAGAATTTTCAATGAATATTCTTCTGTGCCTTTTGAATTTGAACCATATGATAGTATTGCCTATTTAAAAACTAAATAAAATTGAAATTGAAATTAAATAAAATTATCCTTCTTTACTGTCAGAACCCTTATTTTATGTGAGAAAACCCAAATATCCAGGTGATTCTAGTTAAATAAATTGGGGAAACATTTTTAATTAAGTGTGGCAGTGATGTCATTTTGAGAAATTCCTAAGAAAGTCAAGCTTATCAGAGAGTATCTGTCTATAACAAATGCTTTTTACAGGGAAAATAGCATTAGTATTTCAGAAAGCAATCATCACATTATCTTGGTCACATTTTAGACAGCACATGTCAGAGATGTTGGAATGAAACTTGGTTAGAAGCTATTTCTAGTAACCTCAAATTGATTATATATCGAAGGTAATGGAAAAGTGTGTATCACCCATCAGACTACTAAAATAACTGACAAAGGCATTTTACTTTTCTGTTAGGTTTTTCACAGAAGCCTTGGACTAGAAGCACATTCAGGGGAATCCAGACAGATTTTGTGAGGTCATTTCAGAGGAAGAATTCCTTGATTGTAGTAAACTTCTTTTCAAAATGGCCCCAAGTGCTTCTAATGCCATATCAAGCTTTGGCTAAAAGTTCACAGTTAGTCACCTATTGATAGGATTTGTGTTGCCTGGAATTCTTTTTTAATTTATGCTTACCTTTTTCTTCCTTTTTCAAATTACAGTAATTTATGGACATGAACTTTACCTAAACTGTTGCTATCATCCCCTGCAAAAAGAGATGCTGAAGGGCATGTGTAGCTCATCAAAGATGATCTAATGGGAAAATTTAGAGACCTACACGAACAGGACCAGGCAGGTTACTCATTCTTCTACGTGTACATTCCATGCCTGAGAACAGAAGCTAGTCCTGCTAATCTTTTTTTGAAGCAATGACTCAAGCTTGTATCAACAACCTCCATTCAGTTCAGCCTGGGAATTCCAAAAGTTGTTTTTACCTAGGAGACATAAAACTGAAACAAGCTGAATTTCTAATATCTTCACAAAGTTCTAGATTTATCTTAACTGCTTTACTTTTAAGAATTAGATCTATCACAGTTTATTAATTTTTTTTCTGCATAACAAATTAAAATAAACTTAGTGGCTTAACCCAATACCCACTCACAGTTCTGTAAGCCAGAAGTCTAGGTGGGCTCAACTTAGTTCTTTGCTTACAAGTTCTTACAAGGCTGAAATCAAGGTGCCAACAGGTCTTGCTCATATCTGGAGGGTCTGGAAAAGAATCTGCTTCCAAGTTCATTCAGGTTGTTGGCAGAATCCGATTCTGTACAGCTTCAAGACTGAGGGCCCCATTTCCTTGCTGGCTGTCGGCCAAGCGTAGCTTTTGCTAACTAGAGATTGCTTTACAGTCCTTACACATGGCCCCCTCCATCTTCAAAGACAGCAACAGCTTGTGGAATTCTTCTTGTACTTCAAATCTCTCCTACTACCCTTTCTGATATTAGTCCGAAAAACTCTGCTTTTAAAGGATTAAATTAGATTAGGCCCACCCTGATAATCTCTCTTTTCTCATGGAAGCCATCTTAAAATTCTGCTTACCACACCTAGGAATGGCTCATTTGCCCGCACCATATTTTGGATTAAGTACATGAGTAAGCATAGGATGTTTTTACTGTACAGTTAGGTTGTGGGCTTAAATAGTTGAGCTCAAATTTGAGTTTAAGTAGATATGATCTTCAGTTCTTCCTGTTTATGTCTAAGTACAATGTTCACAACAATAATTCTCCCTATTATTGGGTTTCAATCAAATTGATTCTTTGTAAGTTCTATGAGATACCAATGCCATATTCCATTCACTCATATGAGTTAATGTATGAAAAAAAATCTGCATAGCTTTAGGTATGCTTTAGTTTGCCACAAGCTGCCAATGCAAAAATACCAGAAATAGGTTGGCTTTTATAATGGAAATTTATTAAGGTAAGCGCCTAAAGTTCCAAGGCTGTGAAAATGTCCAAATCAAGGCATCATCATTGATGCTGTCTTTACCAAATGTCAGCAGCTGGTGGATCCTGGACTCTTGCCACATGGCAAGGCAAAATGGTGGGTGGTCTCTGCTTTCTCCTCCAGGGTCACTTCCTCTCTGAGCTCAGTTGTGAGTGATCAGACATATGGCTCATCTCTCCTTAGGCCTGTCTCTTCAGCTTTGTGCCACTCCATTGATTCCAGCCTCCAGCTTCTTTCTCAGCCTCTTGAGGTTTCTCTGTCCTTCTGTGGCTGTAGGCGATCCTGGAGTCCTTTCTCATATGGCAGGATAAAGTGGCAGCTCTGTGTGTG
>JAQZBX010088508.1:0-12740 GCA_029593785.1 Cabassous unicinctus
CCCCCCCCCCCCCCCGCTGCCTGCGTTCGCCGTGTCCACTCGCTGCGCATTCCCTCCGCGTCTGCTCATCTCCCCCTTGCTGCGAGGTCCCGCTGCATCAGCCCACCACGCCACGCGGGTCGGCCCGCCCTCACAAGGAGGCCCCGGGAAGCGAACCCGGGGCCTCACACATGGTAAACGGGGCCTCCATTGATCGAGCCACACCCGCTTCCTGCTGTGAGGTCTTGCTGCATCAGCCCACCGGGCCGTGCGGGCCGGCCTGCCCTCACAAGGAGGCCCCGGGAAGCGAACCCGGGGTCTTCCATATGGCAAACGGGAGCTCCATCGACTGAGCCACACCCGCTTCCCCATAATGTTTCCAAGATACATGATGTGGCATGTATCAGTAGGTCATTTGTTTTTACGGCCTACTAACATTCCATTGTGTGGATGGATATACCACATTAGATTCATCGTTGGTGATAGTACATGGTTTGGAACAGTTTTGTTTTTAGGGAAATCTTTTGAAACATTGGTGCTCTCAGCACATTTTTTTTCACTCTCAAGACAAAATATTGTCAACTTTTTAAAGGGAAGTTTTGTAGGAACTGGATCAAAAATTCTGAATTTTACTTTAAAAAGGGTTAAATATTCTTTTATTCAAGCTTAATTCTTTTATTTTATATTTGAACTCTGAAGCTTTTCTGAACTTTCCTAGGGAAAAAGAGGAACAGCTAAATCGTGTGACTGAAATTCAGAGGTTGCAGGCCCAGCAGGCAGACGCTGCCCTGGAAGAGTTTAAGCGACAGGTGGAACTGAACTCCGAGAAAGTCTATGCTGAAATGAAAGAGCAGGTAAGAAGACTTTCCATCCTTTTGGAAAGTCACTCTCTCAGGAGGAAGGTACATTCTAATCTTTATTAAATATGACAGAAATATATTACACTTTTTAAAAAGCCCTATCAAAATTAGTCACATATTAGGGTCAGAGATTCAAAATGAGAAAGGATATTACCCCTTGATTTAACCTTAAAACAATGCCAGAATGATCGTTTTAAAGTTCCATTTCAAATATAGTAATGACAAGAATGTGTCCCGTATCGGGAAGATGGAGCAGCCTACAGATAAAACCCACGGCCACTTAGTTTCTATAAAAGCAAGGGCTCAAGTTAATGTGTGTGTTTGTTCACACACATTATTGATTGTTTTATCAATAAGTTACAGAAATTATTTTCAACTGGCAGTTCAGGATGACAGGTGCTCCAATTCTTGTACAGATTAAGTAATAATTCTTTTAATTTTGAGAGGAAATAATTTTAAAAAAATAATAAAGAGAATTATTGCAAACACTTGGTACTCATCATGAAGAGTCAATGATTGTTAACACTGTTTATTTCCACTAAAACATAATAGGTGAAGTTGAAGTTTGCTTTGTTATTCATGTACAATTCTGTTGCTTTCTCCTCTCTACCTCTGAGAAAAGCACTATAATTAATTTGGTGTGTATTCCTTCAGTTTATTTTCTATTTTTATAGACGGTATATATTATGGTTTTGTGCTCCTGTTTTTTTAAAAGGATAAATAAATATGACCAGATTTTATGTATTAGTCAGATTTGCGCTTTTATGCTTCTTTTCCCTAACCATGTTGATTTAGTGCATTCCTTTTAAGGCTGAATATATTTCACCGTGTGACTATTTTATCAGATCCCCTATTCAAAGATATTTAGTTTATTTTCAGTTTTTCCTGACTGTAAAGAGTGGTGTAATATTTGCTTATGATATCATTTTCGTCTGGAGTTAGCTTCCTCAGGAGTCCCAAACATACACTGGAGGATAGAGACATCCTAAGGAGGGTTTCATGTTTGAAACCAACTGAGCCCTGTAGGGTTTACTACTTTGGAACGGTTTTGTTGTTGTTTTCTTGACTCTGATTTCCCCTCATCGTGAGTTGTGTGAATTTCGGCTCTGAGAACAGGGCTTGAGATTCCATTCCCTGTGTGCTTCCACTCATTGCTTAGGGCAGAAAGCTGGGTCCCCGCCTAGAGTTTGTGCTGGAGGGTGGGGCCTTTCAAGTCCCTGTTACAATGGATGTACACTCTTAAAGGGGCATCCATCCAGTACCTAAGGAGTATATCTGGTCCAAATATTCAAAGGAGATGCACAGGAAGCTCTCTTACAGGCTTAAACTATAAAGGAATCTAGGACATATTGACGGAACAACCCCGGGGCAAGAATTTTTAAGTAAACTGTTAAGAAGGCAAAAGACTAAGTATTTTAAAATGCTAAACTGACAGTACAACTTTGAGATAAGCTGAGAATATGACAGGCACCTTTGGTACTTCTTGGGGCTGATGATGTAATATTGACAAATCACAGAATTCATGGGTAAGTAAGGAGAAAAAAAACAAACAGCCCGGGACCTGTGAAAACATTTTGTAGAACAAGGAAAAGGTATCAGCGTTCAGCAGTCACAGGATAAAAGCAGACTTCTGAAAAGGTCTAATGTAAATTCAGAAAAAAAATTTCAGAAAAACTGTGCATTTCTAAGAAGACATGATCTATATGAAAGAGGCTACTTATTAAACAAAAATAAATGCAATGACATTTTGATACATCCTGGGAAAAGAATTGAATCTCAAGAATAAAATGAAAGTCCTACAAATTTCTAGGCAGAGTGAAAATGGCAAACAAATTAGAAAAATAATGCATTTATGAGTTTTGAAGGAGAAAAGTTGTGGCTCAATTTTATATACAACCAAGAAGTTTTTCACTTGTGAAATCCACAGAAAAACATCTTCTTATATATAACAGCTCAGAGAATATATATACCACTTATTCCTCTTCTGGAAAAAATTATATAAACATATCAACCAATCCAAAGTTGAGGCAAAAAAAGCTCAAACATAGGGAAATCATATGGAAGGATGAGTAGAGAACACCGGAATGCAACAAAATAGAAACAGATTTAAATAATTGTTACAAATATGGTTATAAAATAGAATGCTAATGTTAGTTGATTCTTGGAAAAGAAATTATATAAAGGTGAAAATAATAATTTTATGTCAGCAACTTCAATCTAAATGCCTAGATTACATTAACAAAGATCAAGAAGTAGTGATAGTGAGAGTGTGGGTGGAACAAAGTATATAAAACTCTTTGCCTTGAATAGGTAAGACTCAAAAGATTCTTAAAATTAGGGAATGGTAGGTTAAAATAATTTTGAAATGTATAAACATAGGCATTAAAAAAATTCACAAGATTCTACAGTCTCACAATTCTTGAGAAGAGAATAGAAAAACTTGAGAAGAGATATTGCAAAAGAAGTAGAAGCAGGAACAAAATGACCAAGAATATATCAGTGACTTAAATCCAAGTGTTTATGATAGACATGACTAAAATAAAGTTACACAAATAATTATATTAAATGGATGGTGTGATGTTTAGGCTAATGTGTCGGCTCTGCCAGGTAATCTTGCCCAGTTGTTTGGTCAAGAAAGCACTGGGCTAATTGTAATACAAGGACATTTATGGGCTTTAGTCATCAGTTAGTTTACTGCATAGATGGCTGATTACATCTACAGTCAACCAGGGAGATTGCCGTCAGCAATGAGTGACATTTTATCCAATCAGTTGAGTGCCTTACAAGGGAGAGTGATTTCAGCATTCAGAGAATTTCCCAGCTCGACTTTGGACAGCCAGCGTCTCCCGGAAGCTCATTAAGGACCTTCATTGGACTTTCATTGGAGTCCCTGGTTTGCAGCCTGCTTGCGGAACCTGGACTTGTGCATCCCCACGGTCACGTGAGTGACTTATAAATTCTCATACTATTTGCAGATATCTCCTGTTGATTCTGTTTCCCTAGAGAACTCTGACTAGTACAGATAGTGAAAGTATATCCCTTACATACAGACAAAAAATAGGAATGTGATAGTATCAATAAACTGGACAAAAGAATATATTGTTTTCATGCTAAAGCAAGAATACTTCATTAATCCAAATAGGAGAAAGTATTCGGAATACTTGTAGAAACTGGCATAAACAGGCATGGGATGCTTTAGTGTACTTTCTCCATCTTTGGCAGATCAGGAAGGCAAAAACCAAACAAATAAAAGATCTAAAGGACAGTTTATTTAATAGCTGTGTTTCTACTTTCAACAACACATTATTTCAGCACACTATATTTTGACAACACATTAAATTCCTGCCCTCGTGGAAGAGTTATAAAACTCAGTAGACCATGAAGAAACCCTTGATATATTTCTGAAACTTCACATCACAGCGAACAAGTATTTTTACCACAATGCAGTAAAACTGGAAATTAAATTTCAATTAAAATTGCTGCATTGGCCTTCACTGAAATTAAAAACATTTGCTCTTTGAAAGACACCATTAAGAAACAGTAGAAGAAAGTAAGGCAGGCCAGAGAATGGGAGAAAAGATTCACAAAACTTAAATTTCAAAAAACTTGTGGCTAAAATAGAAAAGAACTTTTATAATTCAGTAAGAAGAAGACAAACAATCTAATTAAAAATGGGCAAAAGATTTGAACAGACACCTTTCACAATAATATATATGAATGACTATTAAGCATTTATGTTCAATATCATCATTCATTAAGGTTTGCAAATTGAAGCCCAACTGAGATGCACTATCTAGTCATTAGAATGATTAAAATGATAAAAATTAGTCTACAATAACAAGTGTTGGTGAAGATGTAGAGCAACTGGAGCTCTTATACACTGTGGGTGGGTATGTAAAATAGTATAGCCACTTTGGAAAATTGCCAGTTTCTTAAAAAGTTGAACATACAATGACCATACCAGTGAACCATTCCATTCCTAGGTATTTAAGCAAGAGAAATGAAGCTATATGTCCAGAGACTTATATGCAAATGTTCACAGCAGGTTTATTACCAAAAGCCCAAAATTAGAAATGACCCAAATGTTCCTCAAAAGATGAAAGGAGGGGAGGGAGTGTACCTCAGTGGTTGAACTCCTGCTTTCCATAGAAAAGTCCTGGGTTCAATCCCCAGTACCTCCTAAAAATAAAAAATAAAATAAATTTAAAAAGATGAAAAGATAAACAAAAGGTTTATAGAATATACAATAGAATGCTACTAACAATAAAAAGGAACAAACTACTGATACCCATTACAATATGGACAAATCTCAAAATTATGCTGAGTGAAAGAAGCGGGTCACAAGCCAGTATAAACTGTATGTTGTGTTTCTAAGTCCTGTTAGAACCCAAATCCCCTGTATAATGTTGAGTTTCTTGTTTCAGCAGATTATCAACCCAAGTGGTTTCAGAGCACAAGTCTTGTCTCTTTTGCATTAAAATCATGCAAAGTATGTTCTTTGACCCCAGTGATAATAAATTAGAAATAAACAACAAAACAAAACCTTGAAAATCTCCAAATATTTTGAAATTAAGTAACACACATTTAACTCACTCATAGGTCAAGGAAGAAATCACAAGGGAAATTAGAAAATATTTGACCTGAATTTACAAAAATATGGCGTATCAGAATGCATGGGATGCAGCTAAAGTGGTACTTAGAAAAGAATTTGTAGTTTTAAACACCTATATCCAAAAAGAAAGTTCTCAAATCAGTAACCTAACTTCCACCTTAAAAATCAAGAAAAGGAAAGCAAGCTTCTGCTCAAACAAGCAGAAGAAAGGAAAATATAAAGATCATAGCAGAAAGCAAAGACATAGAAAATAGAAAAATAGAGAAAATCAATGAAGTCAAACGTTGGTTCTTTCAGAAAATCAGTACAACTGACAAACTTTAGTTTAACTGACCAAAAGGAGAGAGGGGGAGAGAGAGAGCATGCAGATACAAATTACCAAAGTTAGGGATGAGAGAGGGGCATCACTAGTAGTCATATAGAAAATAAAAGGGTTGTACGGTGATATTATCCAAAACTTTATGCCAAAAAAAGATGCAATTTAGATGAAATGGGCAAACTCCCAGAAAGGCAAAAATTACCAAAACTGTCTCAAGAAGAGATAGAAAATTTGAATACACCTGTAACAAGTAAGGAAATTTAATTGGCAATTAAAAATATTCCTACAAAGAAAAGCCCAGAACTAGATGATTTCACTGGTGAATTCCATAAAATATTTAAAGAAGAAATAATTCCAATCCTTTGAAAATTCTTTCAGAAAATTGAGGAGGAAGGAACATTTTCCAGTTCATGCTGTGAAACCAATTACCTTGAAACCAAAGGCAGAAAAAGACATCACAGCAAAAGGAAACTAAAGACCAATCTCTGTCATAAACAAAACCCCTTAACAATGTATTAGTAAACTAAATCTGGTAACATATAAAAATAATTATATACCATGACCGTACAAGATTTATCCTTGAAATCCAGGTTTGTTTTAACATCCAAAAATCAATATTAATACAGCATATTAATAGCATAAAGGCCAAAAATCATATGATCTTCTTAACAGAGGCAGAAAAGCATTTGAAAAAATCCAATACCCATTCATGGTAAAAACATCACAAACAAAACTTCTTGGCAAAAAGGACTATTAGGGAACTCCTCACCTAACAAAGGATATCTATGAAAAACCCATAGCTAATATACTTAATTTTGGAAGACTGGATGTTTTCCCTCCTAAGAACAAGGCAACACTGTTCACTTTTGCCACTTCTACTTGACATTGTATTGGAGGTTCTAGCCAGTGCGCAAAGGTTTAAAAAACAAAACAAAACACATACAGACTGGAACAGAAGTACACCTGTCTTCATGTGAAGTGATCCTAAATGGTGAATATCAACGAAATCTATAAAAGAAATACTACAACCAACAAATGACTTAAGTTTGCAGAATACAAGATCTATGTACAAAAGTCAGTTGTATTTCTATGTACTGGCAATGAAAAATCTGAAAATTAAATACAATTCTATTCATAATAGCATCAAAAAGAATAAAATGTTTATGATAAATGAAACAAGTTGAAGACTCATACAATGAAAACTATAAAATATTGCTGAGAGAAATTTTTAAAGATGTAGATAAATGGAGAGATATTCTACATTCATGGATTGGAAAACTCAGTATTTTCAAGATGACAATTCTCCCCAAAATTTGTAAATTCAGTGCAATCTCTGTCAAAATCCCAACACTTTTCTGTCGAAATTGGTAAGGTGATTCTAAAATGTAGATGGATATGCTTAAAAAACCTAGAATAGCTGATACAATTTTGAAAAAGGAAAACAAAGTTGGAGGAATTACCTAACTCTGTTTCAAAACTTAACATAAAAATGTAATAATGAGGACTGTGGCACTGGCTCAAGGATAGGCATGCTGATAAGCAGAATAAAATTGAGTGTCCAGAAATAAATCCTTACATTTATGTTCAATTGATTTTTGACAAAATATCAAGGCAATTCAGTGGGGAAAGTATATTCTTTTCAGCAAATGGTGCTGAATCAATTTGATATCCACATGTAAATAAATGAACTTAGACCCTAGCCTCACATCATAAACAAAAATGAACTCAAAATGGATCATAGACCTAACTGTGCAGTAAGATTATAGTACTTCTAGAAGAAAACAAGGAAAAATATTTGTGACCTTGGGCTGGCAAAAAAACTTCTTAAATATGACAGACAACCAAAAGCGTGATTTTTTTTTCACGCCTGTTGCTAGGATTGTGAAGTGTTCTGTATTTCTTTGGACACTCCTTCTTCCCCTTTCTTTCTTCTCCTTCTGGGACTCCCATAATGCGTATTTTCATATGCTTCATGGTGTCCCAGAGGTCTCATTTTCAGCTCCAATAGTTTTGTTGTGTTCCTTTTGAAAATTTCTCTTTATTGACATTCTCATATTGTTTGCTCATTGTTTTCCTGGTATCCTTTAGTTTTTTCTCTGTATTTTCTTTCCTCTCCTTGATCATTTCTTTAAAGCCTTTGTCTGGTATGTTCACAGTTTTGTGTTTTTTGTTGATGTTTTCTGGAATTTTATCCTTTTCCTTTGGATGTGCCATCATTTCCTTTTTCTTTGTCTTGTACTCTTTTGTTGCACACCACACATTTCATTATATTTAAGATGTTAACTCTGGGATTTATTCCCTGAGATGTCTGTTTCTTGAGTTTGTAACCAGCTAGTGATATGACAACGATTTCCTTGAGTGTCAGAAGCTAATAAATCCAAGCACATCTAAGCAGAAAGCAACTTTCACCGTCTTTTAAAAGTGACTTTGCATTGGCTGGTACCAGGCCATTACCTCAATTGTTTCTTACTCTGCTTTCATTGTCTCAATCTGCTTTTGCCTGGTGGGCAAACTTGGGGCAGGGGGGCATGCTGAAGTGCAGTTTCCCAAGTCAGTCTTTCCCAGCTGGAACAAGACCAGGGACCCACAGATGGAGCACTCCTGGCTGCAAACTGCCCTGAGGAGGGGATAAGAGAGGGGCCATGAAGGGTGCCAGGAAGTACTTCCATGGCTCCCCAAAGCTGCACTTTCTTGACTCAGCTCCTGAGCAGCAAATGCAGTCCTTCCACTGTTCCCCACAACTCTCAGGGAGCATACCATCTTCAAGCCTCTAATGCCACCTTTGTCCAGGGCAGGTTGGAACAATGGCCACCCTCAGAGCCAGGCTCCCAGCAATCCAAAGTAGCTAATCAAAAGCAGTGACCAGCGATCAGCCTGCTCTGCCCCTGGATCTTGGGGAAGTTGATTTTTTGTCCCTCTCTGGCACCAGCAAGCTACGCCTGGGACCGAAACTCACTGCTGCCTGCTGTGAGATTAGGGGCTGGACAACTTTAACCACTATGCAGAGGGCGCAGTTTACTGGTATTTACTGTTGTTTACCAGCCTCTTTCTCCCATTTCTCCCCTAGATACTATATAATGCTCTCCTGGACTGGAGTTTTGAAATAGCTGATTCAGACAGTTCCTGCTTGTTTACTAGTTGTTCTCATAGAGGGACAGATTCCTGGACCTTCCTAATCCTCCATCTTCCTGCACTCCTCTCTCCCCTTTTAGAAATCTTTCATGTAAAAGCAGCAGAGCTTTAGGGCATCTTTTTCCATTTGGAAACTGCTGCAGATAAGACAGTGGGATTTTGAAGTAAAAAAAAAAAAAAAGAAAGCTTTGAGTTTGTTTTTGAAAGAGAAGTGCTGTTTCATAAATGAGGCCCGTGACAGAAAATGGAACAGGTTCATGCTTTTTAACAAATTGCTTCACGTGGTTTCTTTCACTTTGAAGCACTTTTTATCTTATTTAGGATTGCTTGAGTAATAATATATTAATCTAATTTTTATTCTGATGGAGAAATAAGTGTTAGCTGTTAGCAATTAGATGTAAAATGTACATATCTTAACTGTAAAACTTCATTACTGTTAGGATTCTTTCTTATTCTCTCTCTATAGTCATATTTTTAAAAGAAATAGTCCTATATTTACTTATTCTCTGTGAAACAAATAAATAATTGAAAAAGACAGTTATGTGTTTTGAAGTATTGGCAGCAATTCCATTTAAAGTGAAGGTTTTTAATCTTGTAAGCTGACTGTGTGAATGTCAGCTAACTAGTTCCTCCTGGAGCTTTTTCAAGCCATTGACTTTTCTAATTTATTTTCTCCTCTTGAAAATACATCCTCATTAAATGATATTTGCTGCTATATAGTATCCTCTGGCTTTAAATTCTGTTCCTTTTTCTTTACAATCATCAGCTATGTGGTATTAATTTTATGTCTGGAAAACTCACTGGTTTGCCCTGAAAACAAAATTCTGAAAACCCCAGCTGTTGACTAGTGGTGGTGTTTGTGGCTCCCACCACAACTGGAGATGTTTAGCCAGTTTTGTGCATGCCAGGTGATTATAAATTTAGTTTATCCTATTGTTATTGTTAAATTAATGAACAGACCTGAAAAGTGACAAGGAAGGAAGAAGGCCATCTGGATATATTTGTGTCATTATGTGTAGATGGATAACAAATAGACTTGAGGAATAAAAATCATGCAATCCATTCATTGTGACTTATACCTTTGTCCTCTTGTCTTTCAAGGTGAGTGCTGGCTCATGTAATGTTGAATGATATTTTAAACCAGTGTTAAGATAATGAAAAGACCAATATAAAGAGAAACATGTTTTCTTAGTTGTCTTTTGGTGATACTGGAAAACTGTCACTACCCTTTTAACATTTAGCATTGGAGTAAGATAAGGTAGCAAAGGTAAAATTGTAGAAATTATATTTAAATGGTTTAGATACCATTGATAATTAATCAGTTCCAAATGACATTTATATGCCCAAAGAATATGTTTATTTGGCATTGAAATACAAAACACAACAACAAACAAATAATTAAATCAGAGTGGATGTGGCTGAAGTGGTTGAGCACCTGCCTCCCACATAGGAGGTCCCAGGTTCAGTTTCTGGTGCCTCCTGAAAAACAAAAACACCAAATAACAAGCAAAACAAATGAAAAAACCAACTGAGGGAAGCCGATGTGGCTCAGTGGTTGAGCACCGGCTTCCCATATATGAGGTCCCAAATTTAATTCCCAGTCCCTGATACTTCAAAAAAGAAAGAAAGAAAGAAAGAAAGAAATCTTAATTTACACCCTTAAATACTTCATAATATAGTACGTGAAGCTTTTTCCTAACAATTGTCAATAATTAATCTCTTTTGCAAAATCAAAGCAAGCAAAACATATATGTCTCCTGGGAACTTTGGGCCAGAAAACACAACATTCTGCATTTGGCTTCCTTGAAGATGTCATAATTGTGAAAACAGTAAAATAATGGTTTTTTTAAAATATTATTTTGTTGACTTAATTGTGAATAGAAGGAATTAAACAGACTTGATCTCTTCTTTTCATTCATTTATAAAAATTTATGAATACCTGATCTATATGAGCTGCTATTCTGGATTCTGGGAATACAAAGATTACTAAGACAGGTTTGTGGCTTCTGTGATAGACCTTGGGATATATGTGTCATAAAGTTATTATAGTAAGTGGTATAACTAGTGAATAAATAGCTTTTTAAGAAGACACAGAGAAGGGATATCTAAGATAGCCTAATGGTTTATGCATTTATCTACAATTATGACATCTTTGTGTAACTATGAATTTCTCAAATGTTAACTTGTTAAAATGTTGTTGGTAATGAATTTGCCAAGGCCACTAAATATAAACTTACAATATATAAATTAATTTTATTTCTATATGTCAGGAACAAATAGAAAATAAAATTTTAAAAAGGTGTCATTTATAAAAGCACCAAAAAACATTACATATCCAAGAATAAATCTATTAAAACATGTGCAAGGCTTCTATTCTGAAAACTAGAAATGAGAAAAATGAAAGAATATCTACATAAGTAGAGGGATGTCTCATGTATGGATTTGAAGATACTCTATTATGAAAAGGTCAGGTCTCAATTCTAAAAATCAAAATGTAAGCAGTGTTATCTGGGTGGGGTAGGGGTGTAGGGGAACTGATAAGCTAATTCTAAAATGAAAAGGCAAAGGGCTAAGAATAACTAAGGCAAGCTTAAAGAAGAGCACAACTAGAGAACCTTCACTACCAGATATCAAGACCAGTATTAAGCTATAGTTGTTAATACAGTGTGGTATTGGTACACCAGGACAGAAGAAACAGATTAAAAACAGAATTGCACGTATATGACCAATCCGATTTATGTCAAAGGAGGTACTGCTGTGCAGTTGGGAAAGAATGATCCTTTCAATAAATGGTATTGGGTCAAGTGAATAGCCATGAGGACCAACAACAAAATCTTTTCTCTTACTTTACCCTACTCACAAAAGAAATTCTAGAAGGATTGTAGATCTATAAGAGAAAGATAAAAGAAAAGTTTTGGGAGAAAATGTAGACATATTTTCAGTAGTTGGGAATAGGCACAAAAAATGTGCCTATTCAAAAAATGGTAGACATAAAAATCAAAATATTGTTAAATAGGAGTTCATTAAAATTAAGAACTTTTTGCAAATATTCTCGCTGTCCTGATTTTGTGATAATCAGGGTAGGCTAAACATTCACTATATTAGAAACCATGCATGTGTCCCCAGACCTAGTTTTTCTCCCTAGGCTCAAATGGTTGGGCGTTCGTCTCCCATATGGAGGGACCTGGGTCTGATCCCCAAGACCTCCCAGTAAAAATAAGAAAAATATAGAAGGCATGTGGGCCACTAGGTGCCGTGAGCGGGTGAGCCCCCCAGGTCCCATGAGTGGGTGAGCCCCAGGCCCCACAAGCCACACAGCAAGGTGATGACGTAACAGGAGGGTGACACAAGGGAGAGCCGAGCCGAGCCGCGCTGAAAAACCCAGAACTAAGGTGGCGCAGGCAGTAGGACGCCTCTCTCCCACGTCGGAGGTTCCCAGGATCAAATCCCAGTGAAGATAGGAGGAGAAGGATGAGAAGAGAGGACAGGAAATGGACACAGAGAGTTACCCAGCGAATGGACACAAAAACAGCAAAAACGAGGAGGGGCGGGTAAACATGGATGAAAGTAAATATGTAAGTAAATAAATCCTTAAAAAAATGTATAGGGGAGGAAGATAACGGGCTATAGTTAGTAGTAATACTTTGATGATGCTCTTTCATAATTTGTTAACAAATGTTGCACAACAATGCAAAGTATTTGTGGTGGGTTGATGTGTGGGAGCCCTGTATGATGTTATGCATATTTGTTTTGTAAGTTCACGATGTTTACTGAACACTTATAGTTTATGTATGTTCATATATGAATGATATACTTCAATAAATTTTTTTTTTTTTTT
>JAQZBX010088509.1:0-12740 GCA_029593785.1 Cabassous unicinctus
TCCTCTCAGGCAGGGCCCTCCTCCCAGAGTTTACCCTTCAGACAAAAGCAGCTCGAGCCAATGAAAGAAGTGTAAGAAACTATAGAGGTGGATGGTATGTAGAAGTCTTGCCTGCTTTAAATAACTGGGAAAAGCAGGTCTGTCTCCTGGGAAAAAGAGGGAACATTCAAAACCCTGTAAACAAACTCTAAAACAATCAACAAGCACAAATCCAGGACAAGTGACAGGTCCAGAAAAGATAGGGAGGACAATGTGCAATGCATTTCCTTATAAAGCCTTCTTGATAGGAGGGCTGAAACTGGAGAACATCTCTGTCTTATCACCAGCTGGTTAAAAAAATCAAGAAACAGACATTTCAGGGAATAAATCCCAGAGTTAACATTTTAAAATATGAAATTGTACAGTATACTGCAAAAGAGTACAAGACAATGAAACAGGAAGTGATGGCCTATGCAAAGGAAGAGGATAAAAATCCAGAAAACACCAACAAAAACCAGATTGTGGACATACTGAACAAAGCCTTTAAAAAATGATCTTAAAATGCTCAAAGAGATAAAGGAAAATAGAAAGAACTAAATGAATGAGCAATGTGAAAATACTAGTAAAGAAATAGAAGTCTTCAAAAGGAACCAAACAGACCTCCTGGAGTTGAAGACCACAATAACTGAAATGAAAAATGCCCAGGAGAGTTTCAAGAGCAGATTGGAGCTAGCAGAAGAAAGAATCAGTGAACTCAAAGGCAAGACGCTTGAAATGAGTCAGTCTGAGGAGCAGAAAAAAAAAAAAGAAATATTAAAACCAAAAATAGCCTATGACATCTCTGAGAAACCATCAGCCATGCTGATATATGCATTATGAGAGTCCCAGAAGGAGACGAGAGAGAGAAAGTACCAGAAGAAGTATTCAAAGAAATAATGATAGAGAACTTTGCATATTAAGCAAAAGACATGAATATACTCATCGGAGAAGCCCAGAGAATATCAGACAGGATAAACAGGAAGAAAAATACACTCTGTCATATATTGATCACACTGTCAAATGCAAATGACAAGGAGAGATTCTGAAAACTGCAAGAGAAAAGGAAAGTGTTATTACAAGGGATTTCTAATTAGATGGAGTCCCAATTTCCCATCAGAAACCATGGAGGCAAGAAGGCAGTGGGTTGAAATACTTAAAGTGCTGAAAGAAAAGAACTACCAACCAAGAATTTTTTTTAATCTGGTGAGACTTTCTTTCAAAAATGAAGAAAAAATTAAGACATTCCTAGATAAACAAAAGCTAAGGGAGTTCATCAATACTAGACCTGCCCTACAAGCAATGCTAATAGAAGTTCTTCAGAATGAAAGGAAAGGACACTAGACAGTGGTTCTAAGTGGCATAAAGAAATAAAGACCTGTGGTAATGGTAAACATTTGCCTAATTATAAGTGCAAGTGTAATTGCAGTTTATTGTTTGGTATGTAACTCCATTTCCTATTTCCTGTAGGTGCTAAAATGCAAGTGCATAAAAATAGTGACAAATCTATGGTTTTGAACATACAATGCACAAAGATATAAGTGGTAAAAAGTATAAAAAAGTGGGGGGATGGAAGGATGTAGGAAAAGTACATATGTGTGCTACTGAAGTTAATTTGGTATCAAACCAATATAATTGTTATATATTTAGGATTTGAAATTTTAATCCCATGGTAACCACAAGGAAAACAGATAAAAATATATTCAGATAAAAATGAGAAGAGACTCAATGTGGCACAACACAAAAATCAAATAAATATAAATGTAGGTATTAATGGAAGAATTGAGGGACAAAAAAGGTATAAGACTTATAAAGGTTAATAGTAAAATGGCAGAAGAAAGTCCCACGTTATCAGTAGTGACTTTAAATATAAATGGATTAATCTATCCAATCAAAAGGTAGAGATTGGCAGAATGCTATCTGCAAAAGCCTCATCTTAATATCAAAGATACAAGTAGTTTGAATGTGAAAGAATAGAAAAAAATAGATTATGCAAGTAGTAACCAAAAGAGTGCTTGTATAGTTATACTGATATCATATAAAATAGATTTTAAGTCAAAAACAGTTACAAGGGACAAAGATGGCCATTATCTACTGATAAAGGAGTCAATTCAACAAGAAGATAGTGCAATTATAAATATATATACATCCAACAGTAGAGCCCCAAAATATATGAAACAAATACTGACGTATTGAAGGGAGAAATTCATGGTTCTTCATTAATATTAGGAGATTTTAATACCCCACTTTAAATAATGGATAGAACATCAAGTCTGAAGATCAGTAAGGAAATACAAAACTTGAATGATACCCCAACTAGCCTAACAGACATATATAGTACAATTCCCCCAACAACAACAGAATACCACATTCTTCTCAAGTGCACATGGATCATTCTCCAGAATAGACAATATATCAGGTCACAAAACAAGTCTCAATAAATTCAATAATATTGTAATCTTATAATGTATCTTCTCTGATCACAATGGAATGAAGCTAGAAATCAATAATAAAAGGAGAAAAGGAATATTCACAAATATATTGAAATTAAATAACATACTCTTAAGCAACCAATGGGTTAAAGAGGAAATCAAAGGAAAATTAGGAACTATCTTCAGGTGAGTGAAATGAAAATGCAACATACCAAAACTTATGAGTTGCAGAAGAGGCAGTGCTAAGAGGGAAATTTATAGCTCTAAATGTTTACATTCAAAGAGAAGAAAAATTTCAAATCATAGACCTAACCTCAAAACTGCAAGAAATAGAAAGAAGAGCACACTAAAGGCAAAGTGAGTGAAAGAAAAGAAAAATAAAACAAAACAAAACATAAATATTAGACCAGGTATAAATTATACAGATGTCAGAAAAACAATAGAATGAACAAAACCAAAAGTTTGTTCTTTGAAAAGATCAATGAAATTTACAAACCATTAGCTAGACTGATAAAGAAAAAAGAGACAGTATACAAATAATGAAAATCAGAATTTAAAAGGGGACATTACTACCAATCCCGATGAAATAATAAGGACTATAAGAAGATCCTATGAACAACTGCATGTCAATAAATTAGATGTCATAGATGAAAATGGACACATTATTTGAAATAAACTGCCTACACTGACCCAAGAAGAAACAGAAGATCTCAACAAACCAATGACTACAAAAGAGATTGAATCAGTAATCCAAAACCTCCCAACAAAAAAAAGCCCAGGAGCATCTTGGCTTCACATGGGAATTTTAATAAACATTCCAAGGAGACTTAACTTGATTCTGCTCAAATTCTTCCAAACAATGGAAGAGGAGGGAATACTTCTAATACATTCTAAGAGGTCAACATAATCCTCATACCAAAGCCAGATAAAGATATCAAATGAAAAGAAAACTACAGACCAATATCTCTTATGAATATAGATGCAAAATCCTCAACAAAATAGTAGCAAACCAAATCCAATAGAATACTAACAGAATTATACACTATGATCAAGTGAGATTTAACCCTGGTATGCAAGGTGGTTGAACATAAGAAAATCAATTAGTGGAAGTCCAAATATATACATATATATTGTGTATGTGTGTGTGTGTTAGATCTCTAGGCAGTATGAACCCAAGCAATGCTGATTTGGTTTTATCAATTGGTTTAGTCAGTTGGAGCATAAGCATTCACTTTCAAAATAAAATACGAAGCTCAAGAAAATCAATTAATGTAATACACCACATTAACAGAATGACACACACACACACACACAAACACACACACACACACAATCATTTCAATTGATGCAGAAAAGGCATTTGGCAAAATCCAGCACCCATTCTTGATAAAACACTTAGAACACTAGGAATAGAAAGAAATTTCCTCAGCATGATAAAGGGCAATTATGAAAACCCACTGCTATCATACCTAACAGTGAAAGCTTTACCTCTGTATTAGTCAGCCAAAGGAGTGCTGATGCAAAATACCAGAAGTCTGTTGGCTTTTATAAAGGGTATTTATTTGGGGTAGAAGCTTACAGTTACCAGGCCATAAAGTGTAAGTTACTTCCCTCACCAAAGTCTATTGCCACGTGTTGGAGCTAAATGGCTGCCAACGTCTGTGAGGGTTCAGGCTTCCTGGGTTCCTCTCTTTCCGGGGCTCTGTAGCTCTCTGGGCTCAGCTGTGGCACAAGGCCAGCTATAGAATATTAGGTGAATGGCTCTGTCTCTCTCCCCAAGGTCTCTGCCTGTGTTTAATGGAGACTTCTCTCTTTCCTTGCAAATCTGCTTCTCCTGTGTGTTTACTTCCCATGCTCCAGGATCAAAACTCCAACTCTGTCCTTTGCCATGTCTTTTATCTGTGAGTCCTCACCCACTAAGGGGCAGGAACTCAACGCCCTTCTGATGTGGCCTAATATAAGTCCTAATCTTAATTTAATCAATTGAAAGTGATACCTCTGACAGACCAGTTTACAAACATAATCCAATAAGTGTTTTTGGAATTCATAAACAATGCCAAACTGCTACACCCTCTAAGATCAGGAACAAGACAAGGATGCCCACTCTCACCACTGTTATTCAACATTGTACTGGAAGTTCTTGCTGGATCAGTTAGGCTAGAAAAAGAAACAAAAGGCATCCAAATTGTAAAGGAAGAAATAAAACTTTTCTGGTTAAGATGACATGATCCTGGGAAATGGATGTGGCTTAAGCAATTGGGCTCCCATCTACCATACAGGAGGTCCAGGGTTCGATTCCTGGGGCCTCCTGGTGAAAAGCAAGCTGGCCCACGCAGTGAGCTGGACCGAGCGGAGTGCTGGCCCACATGGATTGCTGGCCCATGTGGAGAGCTGGCCTGAGCAGAGAGCTGGCCCAGCAAGATGATGCAACAAAAAGAGACACAGAAGAGAGACAATAAGAGATGCAGCAGACCAGGGAGCTGAGGTGGCACAAGAGATCGAGCAGCCTCTCTCCTCTCCTCTCCAGAAGGTCCCAGGATTGGTGCCGCCTAAAGAGAAGACAAGCAGACACAGAAGAACAGAGAGCCGACAGTGAGTGCAAAAAAAACAGGGAGTTCGGGTGGGGGAATGAATGAATGAATGAATGAATAAATAAATAAATAAATAAATAAAGATGACATGATCCTGTATCTAGGAAATCCTGAAAAAATGCACAATAGAGCTCCTAGAGCTAATAAATGAATTCAGCCAAGTTTAGGGGTACAGGAACAACTCCCAAAAATCAGTAGTGCTCCATACACAAGCAATGAACTATCAGAAGAAGAAATCAAGAAAAGAAATTTCCATTTACAATAGCAACTAAAAGATTCAAAGGAATAAATCTAACCAAGGATATAAAGAACATATACACAGAAAACTACAAAGCATTGCTTAAAGAAATCAAAGTAGAGCTAAATAAATGGAAGGTCATTTCATATTCATGGCTTGAAAGAGTAAATATCATTAAGATGTCAATCCTACCCAAAGGAATTTACAGATTCAATGCAATCCCAATGAAAATCCCAACAATCTTCTTTTCAGAAATGGAAAAGCCTATCATCAAATTTATATGAAAGGGTAAGGGGCCCAGAATAGCCAAAGCCATCTTGAAAAAGAAGAATGAAGTTGGAGGACTCCCTCTTCCTGATCTTAAAATCTATTACAAAGCCACAGTAATCATAACACAATTTCAGGACATTGGAGTTGTCCTGCATGACATTGAAGTGACAGATACAGGCTATTGTATATTTTGTCATAACCTACAAAATTGTTCAGGAGAGAGTGTAAACTATAATGTAAACTGTAATCCATAGTTAGAAGCAATGCTTCAATATGTGCTCATCAATTGTTAGAAAATGTATCACACTAATGAGGGATGTTGTTGATGTGGGAAAGTTTGGGAGAGGGAGGGGGTGGGGCATATGGGAATTTCTTATATTTTTTATGTAATGTTTATAAAATCTAAAGCTTCTTTAAAAATAAAAATAATTAAAAAAAAAAACAAAACATTGGCACGAGGACAGACACATAGACCAATGGAATTGAATTGGGAGCTCATAAAGCAACCCTCACATTTATAGCCAAATGGTATTTCAACAAAGGAGCAAAGACCATTCAATTGGGAAAGAACAGTCTCTTCAACAAATGGTGCTGGGAAAACTGGATCTCCATTTGCAAAAAAAGAAGGAGGACTCCTACCTCACACTCTGATTGTTTGAAGCTGTATGGACCTGAGAAAGTATGTTCTTAAAGTTAATGCAGTCCTGTGGGGGTGGACCCATTGTAAGTAGCATCTTTTGGCACACAGGATCTTAAATTGTGACCCCTCATTCAGGGTAGGTCTTAATCCTTTTATTGAAATCCTTTTTAAATGGGATGAATACAGAAAGAGAAAGAGGTTTCTTAGACTTTTTTGCCCAAAGCACAAGCAACAAAAGAAAAAATAAACGAGACCTCATGAAAATTAAAAACTTTTGTACCTCAAAGTCTTTATCATGACAGTAAAATGACAACCTATACAATGGTAGAAAATATTTGGAAATCACATCTCCAATAAAGATGTAATATCCATAATATGGAGAGAAATCCTTCGACTTAACAACAAAAGGACAACCTAATTTTAAAAATGGGCATATGACTTGAATAGACATCTCTCCAAAGAAAATATCGAAATGGCTTGAAAGCACATGAAAAGATGCTCATCAGGGACATGCATATCAAAACCACAATGAGATGCCCTTTCACACCCATTAAAATGGCTGCTATTAAAAAAATGAAAAATAACAAGTGTTGGAAAGGATGCGGAGAAATAGGAACACTCATTCATTGCTGGTGGTGATGTAAAATGATGCAGCCATTGTGGAAGACAGTTTTGTGGTTCCTCAAAAAGCTAAGTATAGAATCACCATATACCTGGCATTCATACTAATAGGCATATATCCAAAATAATTGAAAGTAGGGATTCGAACAAATATTTGCACGCCAATGTTAATAGTGGCATTATTCACAATTGCCAAAAGATGGAAGCAATCCAAGCATCCATCAACTGATGAATGGATAGGCAAAATGTGGTGTATCCATAAATGGAACATTTAGCTGTAAAAAGGAATAAAGTCCCATTAAATATGACAACATGGACGAACCTTGAAGACATCATGTTGAATGAAATAATTCAGACATAAAAGGACAAATATTGTATGATCTCACTGATTTGAAATAATTCGAGTAAGCACACTCATATAGTGAGAATCTAGAATCTAAGTTACCAGGGCCTGGGGTAGGGATAGTAATAGAAAGTTAAGGCTTAAAATATACAGGGCTCCTATTTGGAACAATGGAAATGTATTGGTAATGGATGGTGGTTATGGTAACACAACATTATGAGCATAATTAATAGTACTGAAATGTATGTCTGGAGGTGGTTAATAGGGGAAATATTTGGTTGTATATATGGTAACAGAATAAAATTTTTAAAAACATTCATGGAACTGCACACAGTATACTCTAAGTTAAACTATGGACTATAATTAATAACACACTTGATGAAATGTGCTTTCATCAATTGTAACAAATATTTCACACCAATGCAAGGTATTATAATAGGGTTGTATATGGAAATCCTGTATTTCATACATGATTGTTCTGTAAACCCACAATTTCTCTAATAAAAAAAAATTGATGAGCCATTGCTAGATTAGTAATAAGTCTTCTTTAGTCCCTAGTTGCATTTCCCCCTTATGCTTGTTCATTCCTCAATCTTGAGGATTTGGGGATGGTGATGCCCACTCTGTTTCTGATTGAGAGGGGGCTTAGATCCCATGGGACAGATGGATGGAACTTTCTTGCTTGCAGTTGTGGACACTCTCTGCTTTTTGGGATGGACATTGACCATCAACATCCTTTTAGTTGTCCTAGGTGAGTCCAATGAACTGGAGAGTAGGTGTTGCAACTCTGCTGAGATTCAGGGCTCAACTGGCATATGAACAGACTGAAGATTTAAGTCTCTGGGACATATATTTACAGTGCATAGTGCTAATTATAGGTTCAAACAAAAGGGGCAGAAGAGCCCTGTGTAGGGAATTTATAAATCAGTCTAACTGTTACATTGGGGAGCATATATTCCAAGGTAAGGCCCACTGATAGGGTGCCGAATTCCTGAGCTTGTCTGCCCTGCCTATAGTGTCTAGATGTCTCTAGAGCCCTCAGGAGCCCCACTGTTTGAGGCACTGTTTACTGTGACAGTCAATGAGATTCTGCTGAGATGTGCATAAGCGTAATCTCTGCAATGACCTCCCGACTCACTTTGAAATCTCTTAGCCATAAAAATTCATTTGTATTTAATATTTCCTCTTTTTGGTCAAGGTCTTTTTCCAAATGCTTCACTAGTTGGCACTTGATAATAATCCCTAGGTGCAAAGACAGTGGCCACCAGAGGTTCTGAGGGGAGGGAGAGGGAAGAATAGGTGTATCATGGGGCATTTTGGGTCATTAGAATTGTCCTGCATGACATTGCAACGAAGGATATAGGCCATTATACATTTTGTCAAAACTATAAAATTGTGAGGTACAAAGTGTCAACTATAATGTAAGCTATAGACCATGGTTAGTAGCAATGCTTTAATATATGTTCATTTGTAACAAATGTACCACAGTAATGAAAGATGTTGTTAATATGGGAAAATGTGGAAGGTGGGGAGAGGGTGTATATGGAAATACTCTATATTTTTGATGTAACATTTATGTAATCTAAACCTTCTTTAAAAATAAAATAATTTAAAAATATTTAAATATTACTCAGCGAATATATGAAGTATGTATCCGTGTTCCTATGTATTTGTAAAGAAAAGCTACCCAACTGGAATACTAAATCGTCTTAGTGTTTGTTTTCTGGCTTGTGAGTATTCCAAGAATGAAATGTTCAGGTTTTTTAAATTATGAAACTATTATGTGCTCATTTTTAAAAATTGAAGAATGAAGACTAGTATAAAAATAGAAAAAATATCTATTATCTTACTGTCTAAACAAAACAATTTTTAGTAATTTGATTTACTTCTTCTTGATATTTTCTATGCAAGGGAGTATTTGTATATATATTTAATATAGTTGTTTGTCATGTTATATGTACACTTTGGAGTTATTTTTCATTCAACATTTTCTAATTTTTGCATAGTTTTTATAAGCATCATTGTTAATATGCTCACATATCACTAAGGGATGGGAACATTGCAGAAGAAGTAATTTTCTTTGTAGTGTGCAAGTATAGGTAAGAATAATTTCCTTTCAGTTAGCATACTTGTGGTTCCATGAGATTCACTTCTTAGGAGACTGTGGATGAAGCTGTAAAGCAAATCAGCATTTTTCTGAGGAAGAATTAATTCAGAGCATCAAAGGGAATTATTCTCAGTCTCTTTGAATGATGAAAAACCTGGGAATGTTACTACTGATTTGAAGTGGAAAGATAAATAATGAGATATACTTGAAATATGGCTGAAAACTATAAATATGATCATTGCAGGACATGTTTCAGTATAAACATACATGATAGAGAAATCTAATAGGAGAGATCCCACAAATATTTTACATGTAAAAGAAAAATCAACTTTCAAATCAAATGATGGTGCCTCTGTGTTGGATTAGTTATCTGTGAGTATAAAGAAAGTGACAATCCTTTACTGAGAATACCTTCCTTGCTCAGAAATAGAGAATTAACTTGATTAGCCTTGATGAGAAGGAAGTGACCAACTTTGCTTAGGAAAGGTAGATGGTAAAGTAACAGAGAGGTTCTTCCCAGCTTACAGAAGCCATGCCATATCATAGACACAAGCTCAGCAGAAAACACATTCTTGGTGCATTTCCATTGGCTCTGAGCTATCATTAGACAGGTTTTGTTAATCCATTCCTTGAAGGGCGTCTTTGCTTGACCTTCTTTTGTTTGCACCTTCATTGGATGAACTAGATCCTAAGATGTCTCTTTCTCTTATCTGCTTTGTCCCCACGGATGCTTAATTAAGACAGGCCAGAGAAATAGAAAGTAGACATCTTTTTCCCATTTAAATACTTATGCAATACAGATTATGCCTTATCTAACTTTATGGATGGGGCACAAGTGATTTTAAATATATTAGAGATTTATTAATAAATTCAGGGATATACCTACATTCTGTACAGAAGTATAAATGAAAAAGCAAAAAGATTATAGTTGATTTTATTCTAAGAATAAGGTTGAATAACCATATTGAAGTGAGGCAATACAAGCAAAGAACTTACCACAGTGTCTGACAAATAGAAAGTGCTCAAACATGACAGAGTTTGGAACTGAACTTCAGAACTAGACTTCGAGGATTCAAATCCCTTCGGTGTTTGTTTCTTACTGGCTGTGTGACTTTGGGCAAGTTACTTAAACTCTTTGTGCCTTAGATTCAACACTGTAAAGTGGAGGATAATAATAGTAATGTTTCATAGGGTGGTAATAATTAATTGAGTGAATAAATAGAACATGCTTAGAACAGTGCCTGGCACAGTGAGTATTAGATACATTAATTTATTTATTTTGTGACCGTGGTTGTTATTGAAGAAGCCATAGCTCATTTTTGCATCACAAATTGAAATAAAATGAAAAGTATGTCAAATAAAAAAATATGTCAGAAATGTTTTATCTTCATTCATATGAGGGTTATTCTTTTTGGGGATATGAATTTTGCTTTATCAGCTCTGCATCTCTGTATTTTGGACCCATGTACTTTATGATCTTGTGTTATTTTGGGCCTAAGAAAAGTTGTTAAACTTCATATTCCCCAAATTCATCTAAGTACCATAGGCATTTTTTAATGGACACATTTGCTCTAATCATCTTGTTCAAATGAATATCATGAATATTAAATATAGAGTGCATTCTTCGTGCCTCTCAGATCAATTGGTTTAGATATTGAGAACATTTAAATGAGACCTTTCCACGTATGAAAAATTAAGTTACTGATGATAGGAATAATAAAGTTATGAAATATATTTCTTGTAGTATTTCACAAATTGATACTTCTCTAATCTTTTTAAAATAATAAATTCCTGGGACATATATTAGATATGGTACTTGACTTCCTCAATCCTAGAAACCTTCCTTCTGAATTATATTTCTCATGTATTACCTAATTAAGGATTCTTCCTCTAATAACTCCGTAAGAAGCCCTGTCTTTTTTTTTTTTTAAATCTCAAACTGGGCATTAAAAATGATTTCCTGGGAACTTTGTTGTAGCACTGTCTGAGATTTTATATGAGATGGAGATGTCTTAAACTTAGTTGCAGGGGCTGCTGGCTAAAACAACCCAAGTCCCTGTTCTTGCTATCACATAGACCTTTGTTTTTTTTGCTATTAGATTCAACCTTTTTAATTGATAAAGGAGACACTTATAGAAACTAAGGCGATGTGGTTGCTAGCTCGAGGTATGCTCAAAACATATAAACACAAAACAAACAAACTAGATTTTAAAAAGGTTGGTTTTGGAAGAGTTATTGTCTTGTGTAACTGGGGTGCTCACAATTGAATCCAAGGGATCAAACAGTGCTTTCAGAGCTCTGTCTCTTCTCCATTTTTCACACTGCTCATCTCTTCTTGGCTTTATGGTAGGTGTATTAGTCAGTCAAAGGGGTGCTGATGCAAAATACCAGAAATTGGTTGGTTTTTATAAAGGGTATTTATTTAGTGTAAAAGCTTACAGTTACTAGGCCATAAAGTGTAAGTTACTTCTCTCACCAAAGTCTATGGCCACGTGTTGGAGCAAGATGGCTGCCGACGCCTGCCGGGGTTCAGGCTTCCTGGGTTCCTCTCTTCCCGGGGCTTTCCTCTCTCTGGGCTCAGCTGACCTGCTGTCTCTACAAGGCCAGCTGTAGACTATTAGGTGAACAGCTTGTTTCTCTTCCTGGGGCCTTCTCTCTTTCCTCATGTGCTTACTTCCTCTGTGTGCTTACTTCCTGGGGCTCCAGCTCAAGAGTCCAACCTCCCTTCTCTGTGGTGCAGTTTTTCTGTGAGTCCCTGCCCGGGGCAGGGACTCAATGTACTACTGATGTGGCCCAATCAAAGCCTTAATCATTATTAATAATTAATCATTATCATTATTTAATCAAGTAAAAGTAAACCCCCTGAATCCAATACACTCTAATATGCCCAGAGGAAAAGACCAGTTTACAAACATAATCTAATACTTCTTTTTGGAATTCATCAATAATTTCAAACTGCTACACTCCACCCTCTGAATTCCAAAAAGATATTACAATATTCAAAACACCTTAAATCAGTAACAATACTAAGTACAAAATCATATCATAATTATTTTAAAGAATTACAGTTTGTCTTGGTGCAAAGTCCTGTCTGCTGTAGACCTCTGAAACTTATAAAACCATTTATCTGCTTCCAATACACAAATGGACAAAGGATAAACATTTTCATTACCATAAGGAGAATTGGGGGGGGGGGGAACACGAGTTGCAGGTCCTCTATAGTTCAGTAAACCTGCAGGGCATCCTCCATTCGATTTCAAAGTCTGAGTGTCATTCTTAAGATGACAGTTTCTTCTCCTTGGGTCCACATGGGGACCCACCCTTTCCACAGGTTTGCTTAATGGCCATTTTCTTGGTTCCACTTTCATCGAGCATCTGGGTGTTGACCAAGCTCTAGACCTCACCTTCCAAGAGCATTGGGGTGATTGCCACACCTTACCCAATCTTTGGGTTAGAGTCTTAGACCCCCTAGTACAGTGAGGT
>JAQZBX010088510.1:0-12744 GCA_029593785.1 Cabassous unicinctus
GCTGTGTCTCTTTGTTGCGTCATCTCACTGCGTCATCTTGTTGTGTCACCTTGCTTCACCAGCCTGTCGCATCAGCTCGCTGTCTTGCTCATCTTCTTTAGGAGGCACTGGGAATCAAACCCGGGACGTCCCATGTGGTAGGTAGGCGCTCAATGCTTGAGTCATATCCGCTTCCCAATAAAGTGTTTTTTAATTAAGGTATGTACCATTTTTAGACATAATGTTATTGCATACTTAATAGTCTACAGTACAGTGTAAAGATAACTTTTATATGCACTGGGAAACCAAAACATTTGTGTGACTACTTTATTGCAATATTCGCTGTATTGTGGTGGTCTGGAATCGAGCCCGCAATATCTCCAAAGTACGCCTCTACTTGGCGTCATCGAGCTCATTTGTGCGACCAAGTTCCAGGTCTGCCAATGAACCTCCAAACAATTTGGGAAATATCCTCTTTAAAAATAAAAAAAAAAAAAAAGAATTGGTTTGCATCCTTAGTATCCAAGTATAAAGAATTGTAGAACGTTAGGGGAAAAAATTGTAGAAATATGGAACTATAGAAAGTTGAAACATTGGAAAAAAGTTAGAAAAATACCCATACTTGGAATCATTATGGTGATTGCTTTTCATTCTGGACATTTTATAAAGCATATACTTAAATCTTTCATTGTTAAAACATTATGATAAAGAAAATTTAAATACATAATGATATAGGTGAACCTCAGATTTGTGCTGCGGGGAGAGAACCGACTCTCCCATCGCAGACTCAAAGACCCACAGCGTGCAGGGGCTGCTCTACCAAGCTTCCAATCCCTCCTGGGACTTGGGGAATCTCAAACCCCAGAGAATAGAGACAAGGCTAGCGGATCTGAGCATCCACTCTTGACTTCCTGAACACAGCAAAGGTTCGGCTACAGCAGCTGAATTACCAAAAACGAGGCTGGGCTCTCATGGGGCTGGCCTTTGAGGGAAACTGAGATACAAGGTGCTCAAGGTTGGGCATGTGAGTCCAGCATGGGGACAAAAGAAGAAACTGGCAAGAGACTACGAGAGGATTCCCCAAAGTAGGATATCTGGGAAGTTATATTTAGAGGGAAAGGGGCCCCATAGCCAAGTAAGCTTGGAAAAGTCTGGGGTAAACAAGGTTAATTTTATTACTGTGAGGCTCTTTAGAGATGTTACTATGTAATATTTCCAAGAGTTGGCAAGTGCCTAGCCCTACCCAAACTAATTTGATTTTCTCATGGAATATTTCTGAGCATATACTTTGTAAAATGTGACTTATGGGGCAGGTGGCATATTTTCCAATGGCTTGTGGTATTAAACTCTAATTCCTAAACTTTATGGAGTTGACAACCCTGTATTTCATTCCTTTTAAGAAAGCCAAATGCCCTTTACTCTTTTCTTTTTTTTTTTTTTTAAAGGGTCAGCTCTTATTTTGAGGAATTCTTGGCATTCCTTGAAATAACTAAACATCCTCTGGGAAGTTACAAAAGAAAATTACTGAAATCGTACGTTTTACCCTACTTGCTGTGAGTTTCCCTTTTTTACTTGCTCAGGTCCATCCACCGGACAAAGCAGACTTGATGACGTTTGTCCATTGTCTTTTGAAAAAATTCCTCTGAGATTAACTGGGGCTTTTCCAGATGCCCAGTGTTTACACTTTGGATCTCCAGTCTTGACAGATGGGCACTTTTTCAGAGCAACTTAGAAGAGGATTGACAGACGGTATGACAAGAATGTGACCTTTATTGTTGAAAGGTTGTGACTAAATGTGATGGGCCCTATGGAGATGCCACATCCATTGTTGACCTCTAAGCTACCTGAATATGAAAGGAAAGCTGAATATAAAAGTGGCTGCTTTTTAGTTTGTTTTGTTTTGTTTTGTTTTGTTTTCCCAGAGGATGTTTAGTTATTTCAAGGAATTCCGAAATTTCAATTGAGACTCAAGATGCATTGGAGGGGAATGATGTTTGGGGGTGGGGGGAAGCGAGTGCAATGATTTGAGTTGAAGCTAATTTTTTTTTTTCAGTAAAGGTTTTAGAAACCAGTTGGTTATATGGTGAGAAAACCCCTCAGGGCTAAGTTTCCAATCTTTTTTCTAAGTCACAGAAAATATGCATTGTGGTTTTTTTTATGTGAAAGATTTTTACATTTATAAATATTTTAGGGGTTCAACGCTCAGATCAAATCCCTGCCTGTGAGTCCAGCTTTGACAGTTAGTTTGCCAATGTGATAGACATTTTCTTACAATAGGAAAATGCTTTTACATGTAGTTTATTTCTAAAAATGTAGGACAAGCCAGAGTTTGGAAACTGAGCACTAGACTTAACTTATTATGAAGTGGATCCATTTCCAGAGTACAGAACATTGAGAAGTGGCTTGGGATCCAAGTGGGTAGTTTTGTAACCTGGAGGGCTATGCACAGATAGGCAGGAGAGGGTGAGGGTAAGGCGTGTGACGTCAGCTCATCACTTTAAAGCTGCGTGACCTGGTTAGGGTTACTCCTCTCTATGCCTCTGTCCTCATCTGAAATCGCGACCGGTAGTGTTAGCTGAACGCTCTGGGGTCTGGGCTTCTAGTTTCTTGGCTGTGTCATATGAAAGAAATTTAAGGACACGCCATAGGGTAGGCAAGGGAGTAAAGAGTTTAAGAAGCCAGAAAACTGGAAATGAGATAAGTACACAATCCTAGACATGGTTATGGATGTGCTACAGGGTAAGACACGTATGTGGGGCCCCAGGTCAGGCGTTTATAAAACCTTTCCTTCTCCCCTTTCCTAATGCCGGGAGGGGCCCCAGCTGTTTGCTCTTCTGATTGGTTGCCCCACCTGTTAGCTCTCAGGGTGCCAATGGAGAGGCCTGTTGTTTGGAGGTATCTGGGGCTTCCTCTTGACCCGGAAAGAGTTCCAAATGGGCCCTCGTGGCCAAGGTCTAGGTGGGGTCTTTCCGACTTTGTTCTTAGGAGCAGGGGGTTTCCGGGCAGGGTCTCATGGCCATGTTCTCTGCCGGGTCCCAGCTGTTTTCCCTCTTTCCCTGTACTAACCTGTCTCAGTGGTAGGATGGACCTCAGAGCTGCGCCAGGATTAAGTATGTCAATACATAAATACATAGAAAGGGCGCAGGGCACTGCCTGGCCCGTCCTGGCTGCTCAGTAAATAGTAGTTTATTTTTCACGTAAGTACTTAAAACATAGATTAAACAGAATATATGGGGGGAGCGGAGGTGGCTCGAGCGATTGGGCGCCTCCCTCCCACATGGGAGGTCCCGGGTTCGGTTCCTGGTGCCTCCTAAAAAGAAGACGAGCACACACAGAGAGCACACAACAAACAGACACAGAGAGCAGACAGCGAGCGCAAACAACGAGGGGTGGAGGAGAAATAAATAAAATAAATCTTTGAAAAAAGAGAAAAGATTATGTGAACAATTGTGATTAGCTTTCTAAAGTAAATTCTTCACATGTGACTTGGTCCATCTTACTTGGAATGACACTTAGAAAGAAAATAAATTTTAATATTGGAAGAAAGACCTTCTGCTAAAGGGAAGGAGGTAAGAAATGGTCCTAAGGAAGTAGATGTGGCTGAAGCATTTGGGCGCTGGCCAACCACGTGGGAGGTCCTAGGTTCAGTTCCCAGTGCCTCCCAGAGAAAAGGAGCAAGACAGCAAGCTGGTGCAGTGAGCTAACGCAACAGATGACACAGCGAGGAGACACAAAGAGGAAACATAATGAGAGACACAACAAAGCAGGGAGCGGAGATGGCTCAAACGATTGAGCTCCTCTCTCCCACATGGGAGGTCCCAGGTTTGGTTCCCGGTGCCTCCTAAAGAGAAGACGAGCGCACAATGAATGGACACAGAGAGCAGACAGCAAGCACAGACTACAAGGCGGGCAGCAGGGCGTGGGGAGAAATAAATAAAATAAATCTTTAAAAAAATAAATGTTCCTAACCCCGTCCCAGTTGTAATTGCAGATTGTCACAGACTGTTGGCGGGAAAGTAGAATGGTCTCACCCGTCTGAAGGGCAATTTAACAGCAGGTATCAGGTGACAGATACACGTTTTCTTGGATCCAGTAGCTGCGCTTCAGTATAAACTGATCCTGCAGCTGAACCTGCACACGTACAAAATGGCGTGAATACAAAGTGAAATTCTGCAGTACTGTTTGCAAGAGCAGAAGACTAGAAACAGCCAAAAATGTCCACCAGCAGGAGCACAGCAGAGAGACAGTTGAGCTCAGGAATGCCACAGAGCAATTTAACAAGAAATGAGGATGCTTTCTAAGCTCTTAGTAAAGATGCCTTAAGCCAGGAATGCAAGGAGTGTGTGCGTGTGTGTGAGGGTGGGGTAAGTATAACTATGGAAAGATACGCAAGAAACTAGCAACAGTGTTTTCTAGGGGGTAGGTAGGGAAAGCCATGGCCAGGGAGATCCTAAAGAGGAACTGAGGATAGCAAGAAGACTTCTCCCTACCAAACCTCTTATACTTTGAAATTTTTTAACCGTGTCACTGTATTACCTATTAGGAGAATAAAAATAATCAGAATTAAAATAATCACCTTGCTGCAGGTATCTGCAGCAAGCGGCCCCCTGTTAAACAGTGCTAGGGCCTGGGAGCTTCTCTCTGTGTTTAGATATCAGCAATGTATGGTGTTATTTTCTATTTTATTATGGGAAACTTTAAAATTATATGAAAATAGAGAGAGGAGCATAATAAATTCCCAGCTCTCCACCACCCAGCTCTAGTAATAATTTTTGGTCAGTCTCGTTTTATCTATACCCCTCTACCCTCTCTTCCTCCAGGAGGACTTAGAACAAAATCCCAGTTGACGTATCATTTCATCCAATGAATACTTTAATGAGAAGCTCTAAACGATGGGTATTTTCTTGGAATATTTTCAAAGATATTATATTTAAAAATGTCAATTTTTAAAATAAAAGTTGGCTTTTCTCTCTCTCTCTACAAGTGCACACACACACATATTGACCATACTGGATTGTGTTTTTAAATACTAATCCTCAGTTCATCCTTTTTAAGGCTTCTCCATTTCATCACTTCACCTTGCTTTTTAGAGGGTCTTGAGAAAGTTACTGCCAGCACTTCCTACATGTTAAGTGTGTTTTTCTCAGTTGAACAGTCTAGCCCCTTTCATGCTGTGAACACGCAGTTAACGATGTTATCCCTAGCATCAGCTGTCGCACTTTTCCACTTCCCATTCACTTTCATAGGCTAACAAGGTCTAAAGCAGTGAAATATTCAGATATTTGTGCAAACTAGTGTGGCTGTGAAGACAGGCCTGGCAGAGCAGTCGAGACAGCCTTATAAAAACAGTCCTTGGGGGGTGGATGTGGCTCAAATGGTTGGGCGTCCGTCTCCCATATGGAAGGACCTGGGTTTGATCCCCGGGACCTCCTGGTAAAAATAAAAAATAAAAATAAATAAAAATTTTTTAAAAAAACAGCCCTTGATTGAAATATTGGTTTGTCAGCTGATGTCAGAATGCTTAACAGAAAGTAAAAGCCATTTGGGAGTTGCAATCAGTAATGTGCAATCAGTAAAAATTGAACTCAAAAGTTGAGGCCCATGGGTATCTCCTCATGCAGATATGCTCTGCTCTTGGCTGCGACATAGAAGAGGGAGGACCAGGAAAAAAAAACCCTCTGCTCCTTCGGATTAGAAAGTCAGTGATTCTGTTACCTAAAAATCTAAACTGACTCCAAACCAGGCTACTCCCTCAGCTCCTTAGCAAGCTTCCCCATGCATTTAAAATAGGATCTGATTTAAGAGAAATGAAACGTATGTCTATACAAAGTCTTATACATGGATGTTCATAACAGCTAATAGCCAAAAAGTGGAAACAACCCAAATGTCTATCAACTGATGACAGATAAATAAAATATGGTATATAGTTACAGTGGAATATTATTTGGCCATAAAAATAAATGAGGCACTGATCCATGCTACAACATGGTTGGACCCTAAGAACATTATGCTATGTGTAAGAAGCGAGACACAAAAGGTCACATATATTGTGTATATAAAATGTCCAGAGTGGGAAACGGATATGGCTCAAGCAATTGGACTCCCGTCTACCATATGAGAGGTCCAGGGTTCGATTCCTGGGGCCTCCTGGTGAAAGGAAAGCTGGCCCATGCAGCGTGCTGGCCCATGCAGGAGTGCTGGCGTGCGCAGGAGTGCTGGCACAGCAAGATGACGGAACAAAAAAGAGACACAGGAGAGACAACAAAAGACGCAGCAGACCAGTGAGCTGAGGTGGCACAAGAGATTGAGCGCCTTTCTCCCACTCCAGAAGGTCCCAGGATTGGTTCTCAGTGCTGCCTAAAGAGAAGACAAGCAGACACAGAAGAACACACAGAGAGCAGACAGTGAGCACAAAACAATGTGGGGGGTGATAAATAAATAAATCTTTAAAAAATTAAAAAATAAAAAATAAAATGTCCAGAGTGGTCACCTCTATAGAGACAGAAAATAGATTAATGGCAGCCTAGGAGTGGGGATGTGGGAATGACTGCAGATGGGTACTGGTTTTTTTTTAAGGTGATGAGAATTTTCTAAAATAGATTGTGGGGAAAAGTGGATGTGGCTCAAGCAGTTGGGTGCCCGCCTACCACATGGGAGGTCCCGGATTTGGTTCCTGGTGCCTCCTAAAGAAGACGAGCAAGACAGCAAGCTGACGCGATGGGCTGGCATGGTGAGCTGGTGCAACAAGATGACGCAACGAGGTGATGCTGTGAGATGACACACTGAAGAGACACAGTGAGGAAACACAATGAGAGACACAAAAAGCAGGGAGCGGAGACGGCTCAAGCAATTGGGTGCCTCCCTCCCACGTGGGAGGTCCCAGGTTCCGTTCCTGGTGCCTCCTAAAAAGAAGAGGAACAGAGAGCAGACAGCAAGTGCAAACAACAAGAGGGGGAGGGGGGGAGAAAGAAAGACAGAAAATCTTCAAAAAATAAATAAATAAATAAAATTGATCGTGGTGAGGGCTACACAGCCTGTGAATAAAATAGAAAAACAGTGAATTGTACATTTGAAATGGGTAGCGTATGATACGTGAATTATATCTCAATAAAGCTTTTATAAAAAATATTTGATTTATGTATGATACCTCAAAACATACCTGTGTCTCTTTATTGGCATTTTCCCCTGGAATTGGGGTGTTGGATGTGGTGCAGCAGAGAAGGGATGCTAAGGAAGACGAGGGAGGAAGGAGAGAGACCTTCTTTTCACCTGTGAAACTTTCTGTAAACTTTCTTTCTGCCATGCACCACCCCCCAAAAAAAAATTCGCCTGTAAGACAGTAGTGACTTTATTTGACCCTGTGCAAGTATTTTACATTCAGTTCTTCATTTGGGGTTATGACAGTTGTTTCTTTTAGCAGATAATAGCTTCCTTTTCTGCCCCCCTAAACTTATAGTTCAGCATCTTTGTACTTCTTGGGGCAATAGTCAACAACTTTCCTTTTCTGGAGTTTTCCTGTGTCGGAAATGGCTTTGGTCTTCAAAAAACAGTGCTGGTATCGGCAAAAGACAGGTCCTTTTATTTACACAACCCAGCAGGAAGACGGGCTTTAAAAATAACAGCCAGGCCAGTCGAGTACTTTCCTGCTGGTGAAACAGCTGGGCCAGCTTTGTTTCCCAGGGAAACGCAGCACGGTTTAAACAACGTCGGGGACCCGGATGAGGCTCAGATCATACGCCAGCTTGTTCGCTTGACAAGCTGTTGACCATAGAAAATTGTAGTGGAAAGAGGGCAAAGGACACACAAAAGTGTGCATGCGTGACGCTGCACGCAAACGTGTGAGCGTGTGACTAGAAGCCACAGGACCATTGTGGAACCTGGGAGAAGGGGGAGGCGAATCTTGACTTTTTCAATGAAATTTTATGGAAAGGAGAGATGTGCCCTCCTGGATGGGGAGCCCCCACCCTGTCACCAAACTCTGTTAATAAGAAGGGAAATGGTGGCTGCAATCTGGTAACTCAGGAGTTGGCAAACTGTGACCCTGAGGCCAAATCTACCCTTGCCCGGTGTAAATTTTTGTTCCATGCCAGCTATGCTCATTTATTTACATAGTGGCTGCTTGTGGGCCTCCATAGCAGAGATGAGTAGCTGCAACCATCTGTCCTGCAAAGCCTAAAATATTTGCTACCTGGCCCTTTACAAAAAAAGTTTGCTGATTTCAGTGCTAAAAGATGGCCCTTCCTTGCCATGGGAGTCAGTGGTCCCGGAAGACGTACTTGGAATGTGGGCCTACTATGTTTTTGAGAGGAAGCTGCAGGTACCAGAACTGTGCAACTGGGGTTTCAGGAACCTGAGTTAGCATGTAATCCAATTCGGGATGATTCTTACATGGTGTATTCGTGGTGTGTTAATCAGGTGGCTTGTTTTGTTTTTTCCTGGGAACATTCAGAGCCCCAGGAAGGCAATTATTTGGTCACCTTTCAAACAGATTCTCTTGTGGTGTGTTTATCACTTATTAGGCACATTTCAAGTCAGAGAGAGCAGGTATGGTACCGATTTACATGTTGCCTCTAATGGGAGAGGTTGCATTGACACCAAGTTTAATGTCTTCCCCGTGACGTGTTAACCTCCCCGCGGATCGGCACTCCAGTTAGCTTTCTGGCTGCTGCACCTTTAAAGCTCCCCTGGTCATGGACACCTGTTGACTGAGCTGCTCACGCCGTTTCCAGGAATTGCCAGTCCCCCTCTCTACGTATGGTGGCAGCGGGAATGGCCGTGTTCACACCATGTGACCTTCCAGCCCCTCAGCCCTGCTGTGGCTACAGTTGATTGGTCCAGAGGTGGTGCACATGGCCCACGTGGGCCAGTCACTGTGTTCCCCAGGAATTTGGACTTGGGACAGAAAGCTACAGTCTTCCTCTGAGTGGCCCGAGCACTGACCTTTACAACGTGGGTGGCTCTTCTTCCGTGGGACCTGGGATGGGTGCAAAGGAATACAGAAGCAGCAGAGGGAGACCTCTTGTGTTGCCCACAGGTGTTTGGAGTCTTGGTACCTGCTTCTCCAAAGTGGATGTTTTAAAGGCCGAGTGGGATTTGAGACCTCACGGAGAACGTCACTGCGCTCGTCATACACCTTGGCCCAGGTATCAGCCCTGGAGCAGCCCTACCAGCAGAGGGGCAGTGAGGTCAAGCATAGCAGTTGTCAGCTGACCTACGGCAAGACTGGGAGTGAGTCTTCCCATCTGCACATCTGGCAGCTCCTGAGGCCAGCCTGACCGGGGTGGCAGAGACGGGACAGCTGGGCAGCTGCTGCGGTCCTGTTCGGGAAGCTTTCCACTTGCTGCCCCATCTGCCAGGCTTCCTGTCTCCAGCCTGTTGCCTTGAGATGCGTTCATAAGTTTCTGGGAGCAAGCAGCAGCCATAAAACAGCCATTTCCACATTTTCCCCTGAGTCTCCATCTCCACCCTAAGGTCAGTCACAGAAACCATCTTGTTGTTTTTGTGGCGTACGCTCTTTACATATGAAATCCCTATTTTTAAATTCATGCTAGCACAGCCTTACTTGGACTCTCAGGTCATTTGTAATTTTACCCAGAATAGTCATGGCACATAAATATTTTCCTATTGTTTCTGAACTTCAGATTGAGTCATTACAAGCTTTTCTTGCAGCCTAAGAGACTCCCTGAGAGCTTTGCTATTTAAAAAATAAAAATAAAAAAAAATAAAAGCCGCTTTCCTGCTCAAGCTCCCCTAGAAGGGTGCTTGTTACTAAAAAGAGTTGCAACTACTACACCCCTTTCTAGCTGTTTGAGCCTAACTCAAAAGAGGTGGCCAAGGATCTTATGAAGAAGTGGAGCCTTTAGAGGTCAGGAAACTGGGTGCAAACCCTGCCCCTGCCCACCCCGTGGCTTTGATACAAGGTGCCCACTGAGCCTCTGCTTCTCCATTCTAAAAAAGTGGATAAAATTATTCACGTTATCCAGTTGTTGTGGACGTGGGTGGTGAATCTTAGAAAACGCCTAGCCTGTGAACAGGACTCAAGATTGCTAGCTGTTTCTTTATTCTTCCCTATCCACTTATGCAGATCAAGGCAAGACTGACCCGTTTTTGCTAGTTGCTAACAGCCCTTTAAAAATAGGGGTGGAAGAAGCAGCAGGTGACTTTGAAACTTGAAGTGACTTTTGAGGATTTCTGGTAAACTTTGACTTCGCTATGCCAGCCCCTGTGTTTCGAAAGCTGAGTCAGCTGAGCTTTATTTTTCCGTAAAATTCATTTCTATATATTTCATAATTCCGAAACTTCTAATTCCCCCAGTTGCCTGCAAGGTGGTTTGGGGAGCCTAGTTGTGAAGCTATTGGCTTTTAACCGGTGAAAACATTTCTCTAGTCTGGTAGCAGTACCTGGGTTGATTCCGAAAAACCCACTTCTACCCAAAAATGCTTTCAAGTTATCTCCGGATATAAGCATTCTCTGGGCCTCTTCTTCCCAAAGGGAATATGGGCTTGTTATAAATACTGTAAATACTTGTATGCTAACATCTGAGCAGGAAGTGTGCTGCTGTGGAGGGAAAGCCACTGATTTCGTGTATCATCTCGGGTTTATTGTCTTGTGGGTGTGTCGTTCCCTGACGTCAAACCACGGCATGCCTCTGAGAGGGAGTGAAGAAGGTAACAGATGGACTCATCTTCCTCGTTTAGAGAATTATGGCTGTTAAACTTGTCTAAGGGAAAAAGGAGGCTGGGGTCTCTGGTGTTATCTTGCCCCCAAAGGAGCTTGGTAAACTGCTTAAAATTTCAGTGCGATTGGCAGCTGCATCTTATTCCAATTTTAATGGAAACACCGATTTATGACTGTCCCCAGTGGATCATTATATGCCTATATAAATTGTGAAATAGACCAAGGGGTACTTGGGTGTAACTTAGCTAAAGAAAAATTTAGAAGCTTCAGTGATAGAGATGCATATTTATTAGAGACAAGCGTTGAAAAAACCTCTGTGATCTTCTGTTCCTCAGGTAGAAGGCGGTGCTGAGCCACAAATAATGTGTCTGCTCTTAGGGTAGGAGAGGAGACTTCTCTTTTTAAGACTTAATGGAAGGGAAATTTCACACTAGGTGTCTATATTAACGAGTCTTGTTTCTAGAACCCTGGGCTTCTCATTTTTCCACCAAAATACCCCAAGCCTCACACAGTGAACACATTCTCGTAGGGATCTGAGAATGCTATCTGAAGCTGCCCAGGTTAATTTTTTTTTTTTTTTTGAAGTCTTATGTTTTTAAAATTCCTAGGAGCTGCCTACTCTCCCCACAATACTTACAGTTTTGTTTTTCAAAGAAAACTTGCTTAATCTGTGACAGTAGGTCATGTCTTTTCTATCTTACCCTCAAATCACTGAATGAAATTGATGCTCCAAGATAATGCCAGGTCCTACAGGATTAGTTGTGCACTGCATAACTTCCCTCCTCGTCAGCTGATAGTCCCAGAGGAAGTTCCCAGGGACCAGTGGCTGCCTATAAAATGCCGGTTGAACGTTGGAACCCACCAAGCAGTGGGGTGTCACTCTCCCAGGGTCAGGAATAGTCAGTGGTGTCAAATAAGAAGGAGGCGCTCAACAGGACACGTGAAATAAGCCAGCTAGGGACCTCCGGCTTGGAACCTTCTCTCAGGGATGCAGGTTCTACTCCCTAGCCGAATCAAAGGCAGCCAGGAGCAGTGGAGAGGCCAGCCTGGCAGGTACCCCTGCACCGCCCACCTGCCGGCCTTGTAGCCAACATTACATTGAAACAAATCTTTTTTCTTTTCTTTTCTTTTTTTTTTTTGTGTGTGTGGTACATTCATTGCAATTGATAAACGCATTATTTTGGGGCATTGCTACTGAGCATGGATTATAGTTTACCTTGTAGTTTACACTCTCTCCCACACAATTCTGTAGGTTATGGGAAGATATATAATGGCCTATATCTGTCATTGCAATGTCATTCAGGATTATTCCCAAGTCCCAAAAATGCCCCCATATTACACCTGCTTTCCCCTCTCCTTGCCCTTGGAGCCTCCAGTGGCCACTGCCTCCACATCAATGTTGTAATTTCTTCCATTGCTAGAATCATAATAAGTCTATTGTAGAATACCAGTAAGTCCACTCTAGTCCATAGTTCATTCCCCAATCCTGAGGATTCTGGGATGGTGATGTCCACTCCACCTCTAACTGAGAGGGGGCTTAGATCCCATACGGCTGATGGATGGGACTCTCTTGCTTGCAGTTGTCGGCTCTCTTGTTTCCTTGGTATGGTGGTTGTCCATCCTCACCTCCTTGTTAGTTGTCCTGGGTGAGTCCAATGAAACAAATCTTGTCTCCTCGATTGCATCCCTGGTTCTCCCCATACAGCCATCTCCAAAGGAGATCCTGAAGATGTGGCAGCTCTCAAAGACTGATGCCAGAAGAGTTTTCCAAAAATACTTCTGGTCCTATCCCTGTTTGCCCATCAAATAAAATCTGAACTCCTTAACCTGCCATTTCAGGGTCTCCACAGTATGGTCCCAACCACCCTCTGGTGACTAGTTCTCTGGTCTTTTGCCCCCATCTCAAAGCAGGTAGGTGACAAGTGCCAGCCTCATTCCTGCCTGGAGTGCAGCTACTCACCTGGAGTCATTTATTCCTCCCATTGAATCAATCTCAACATTTCTTTTTTTTCTTTTTTAATTTTATTTATTTTCCCCCCACCTCATTGTTTGTGCTCGCTGCCTGCTGTCTGTGTCTCCTCATATTCT
>JAQZBX010088511.1:0-12739 GCA_029593785.1 Cabassous unicinctus
AGACATACATAAAAGAAAGCCATAGAAGAAAAATATTTAAGGATGCTAGATTCTCCTAAGGTAGAAATTTTGAAGTTGGTGTGCAATTGAGTAATTGGATGCACCTCCTGAGCTGTGCAGAGAATTAATACTCTGGATGAAGAACCACATTTTGAAGAAATATATTAATATGATAAAGGGGAAATATTAGGTTATACATTACAAGAATTTTAGTTAAGCTGTTTGAGCTTTTCTTTTCTACCTCAATGCTAATATTTACAAGTGTGTATGGAATAAATATGAAGGGATTTTTTCCAGGACAAATTATATTTCATAGCATAGAGTCTTCCCTTTTGACAGGATAATCTCTAGGTCATTTCAACATAAGACTGGGTATCTCATAAATGGAAAATTAATCATTGTAAAATTATGTCTAAACTTTTCATGTAGAAGGATAGAGTTAAAGAAATTTTAACTAACACAGCAAAACTGAAATCAGTAATTGCTTTATTTCATTCCAAACAGCAAATCCTCAATTCTGATATTTGAGGTTCATTTTAGTTCTAAATACATTGTATACTGACTTATAGAATTCTTAAATTATGAGCAATCTTAGAGATCACACATTGTAGCCCATGATCTTATAGCTGAAATAACAGTGAGTCAGGAAACGTACGGAAGTAACTCCATTATAGCATTACTTTCCAAGCTAAAATAAGCCTTCATTTTTCCTTACATGTAATGTATGGTTCCTTAAGTAAACTGTTCAATTATTACTGTAGTGTGAAAAGAGTAAAGTATCAGAAGCAATCATTAGGATAAAGCTAGCATGTACTATTGTTGCTAGACAATTCACTTAGGGAGTTATCAGTTTCATTGATATTTTACAATATCAATCTCTTACAAGAGAGATATTCACCAATACTAATGCTAGTTATATATGTAAATCCTCTATACAATGATGGGAGAATAACTCTAAAGTGTTTGACTTAGTTAACCTTTTCTGAGGCCCTTCATTACAGAACTAAAAGTCTTACTAATAAGTATGGACAGAGCATTAAGGAACTTTCTGCACTTAGAGGATGATTAATTATATAGGCTTAACCCCCAAACATTAAGTGGAATACTAATTTGATGACAGAGTTTGGAAACAAGCCAGTTCAATGTATACATCTACATGTTTTTCACCCTTTTGACAGAATAATAAGAGGAAAAAGGAGGAACATATTAACAGTTTATCTTCATTCCACTTAACACAGTCTCATTCAAATTTGTTTGGGGGTTAAGTAAAAAAGTAAATTTCTCACACTCTTCATACCATAAGGAAAACTGCCTATTTATTTCTTATGGAATTGATGCTCATCTGTATTTTGAGGTGTGTTAAATAGTAGATTTTGTTCAAACATAAATAAGGAAAGAAAATAACAAAGAGGAAATGAACTGAATCTATACCTGCCACATGTATATATCCATTGTGCTTGCCTGTTGTCTGCAGGCAGCTAGAAGGGAAAGTAGTCCTGTATAATTGCAAGTGCTTGGAGGTAGTTTTGATTTATAGAGCAAATACCCACTAGATTGCTTTGTATCACAAGGATTCACAGTGCTGGTACAAATGAACTCGAAGGGCAAATGGACAAAAGGTCAAAAAATAAATGTTATTAAAACACTTTTCCAATAAACAATAGAAGTAGGGAAATAGCTTTCACAGAAAGAATTGAAAAAAACCAAGAAGCTCCTTCAAACAGATCCTTATTGTTCCAATGGATTAAGCAGTGAAAACAGAAGAAACAAAAGAAAAGTCTTTAGAATGTTTATTTCTAAATCCCTTTCTCTAACTTTGTATTTAGAAATAGGGAAGAATATCAGTTCTGGCATCTCACTTCCCTGAGCACTAATAAATTTCTTCTTTCTTCAGTGTGGATCAATTTGGTCATGACACCATTCTTCAAATCTCTCACCTTCCTCCATGCAGTTGGAATAAAGCACCATATTATTGCTGTGTGCTAGGATTTTTTTCCTATTAAGCCACTTCTATTGTCCATTTCTCTCTCCTTATATGTGACCTGAATATAGATATGTATCTGATCTTACAAAGTTCAAATTGATTATTATGAATAAATAGATTTCTTAAATGTGTATGAGTCCCAATGAAGTATATTTGGAAGGAAATAAAACTTCCCATATGTTCATAATACCAACTATATGCAGCTACAAACAAAAATCTAAATAACAATGGATCTTCTGCTTCTATGTTGTCTCATCTCTGCACCAGGTTATAGTCTCAATAAGTACTGAAAAGAATAGAAACATTTCATGGACTATCTCAGCAGTACAAAAATGACATGCATTGCTTGACAAAATGATTATTATTGTCTTCACTCATTTGTCTTCTAAATGGCCAAGATAGCTGCTTTGGAATCTATTGTTTCTGATCTCATTACTTTCCTCTGGAAACTTTCTGCCAGAAAACTCTGTCCCCAGTTACTTATTTTCTCTCCTCTCCATTGATAACCCAGTTCAGTAATGAGTAGATCAACTTATCTTCTGCTATTTTTTTTCACCATCCTTCTGCAGTCTTACCTGTTAGCCTTCCTCTGAACACAGCAATGTCATGGACTGTCTACAAAAGGGCAAAAAAAGGTGTTAATCTATCAATATGTGAACTTTGCAATTTTATAGATTTGTGTTTATTTTATGATATTCTATGAAATATATTTAAAATTTATCAATATACTTTTCACTTTCCATTTCTCACTGTATATCAAAAGGTAAGCCTAGCAAGTGTAAATTATAAAAGAGATATTAGAAAAGAAGTAGAAGTACTTCTACTCAAGAAGTAGAATTAGAAAGTTTCTCTCTTTCCATTTCAGGGGAAAGGAAAGATTCTAGAAGTAGTGAGAGGAGGGCAAAGAAGTCAGAAGCCAGTACCCTCAGTCTTGAAGCAAGAAACCATCAACTCAAGACCTCAGGGGTGACTGTCTTCTTCATATGTGTCCTTGGGCAGGCTGCAAGCATTAAGGAAGAGCCCTGTAATAAGATATTCCACTCAAATAGAGGTGGAGTGATGCCACAGCCATGGGCAACAGAAGTCAAAATATAGACAAGCTGAGGTAGCAGTCAAGGATTACCCACACACTGTGTGGCATTCAATGCATTGAGAAGTTTCTGGGTTTCCAAATGCAGAGGTAGAATGGGTGGAGGATAAGGCTTGTGCTTGCCTATTTAGATATGCAGTTTTCCAACAAAGCATGTAAGCAATTCCATATTAGAGTCAAATGGTCAGGACTGTGGATTTTCACAGTAAAAGTCACAATGACAATCCAAAGAGTCAATGTACCATCTCCACCTGTGCAGACACCAAACAAGCAGGGATCAGATTTACCAAGACACTTCACATCAGAGATGAGCATAACCTTAAGAAAAAGAGAAGGTCTCTCTGGTATGTTGACACTCCCTTCTTCACTTCTTACATCAACACAAAAATGCCATCTTTGAGAGGTAGAGGGAAGAGAAACACTAAAAGGCTGAGCTTCTATACCCACCCAAGATTTTTTAGTAGGAAATGGATTTATCATCCCACCTGAAGCAAAAAATCAAACAAATGTCTAAAAATGTTTTTCAAGATATTGGATATCAAACAAAAAGAGACAGTGATTGTTTAATGAAATAGGCAGAATTCTAAAGATGAACTTCCAAGTTTATCTTCCCTTCCCTTGGTTATTCATTTCAGCACAAATCTAGGTACTGTTGAAAAGGGACTTTGCAGAAGGGATTAAGTTTGCTAATAAACTAACTAAAATAGAGAGATTATCCTAGATTATCTGGCTGGGCCCAATGTAACCACAGAAGTAGACAGTTGGAAAGATGCAGTAGAAGAGGTGGCAGAAGAAATGAGACAAGTGAGGGGAGAGGGACATTTGAAGCCTCAGAAGGACTCCATCTTCCACTGCTACTTCAAAGGCAGCCACATACCCAGAAATGTGACCAGACACTAGAAGCTGGGAGCAAACCCCAGCTAACAGCCAACAAGGAAATGGGAATCTCAGTCCTATAAACACATGAAACTGAATTCTGGCAATAACTTGAATGAGCTTGGAAACTGATTCTCCCCTAGAGGCTCCCTGCTGATGCCTTCATTTCAGCCTTGTTAGATGCTAAACAGAGAACCAGCTGAACCCCACTGTGCACAAACTTCTACATCTGACCTACAGAACTGTGAGATAATAAATGAGTGTTGTTTTCAGATGCTAAATGTTTAGTAATTTGTTGTGACAGCAATAAAAACAAACACACAGGCACTGAGCCTTACATTTGTCCCAAACAAATATTGAAAGACACTGAGCTCTACAATTGTCCCAGCTTATTGTCTGGAGAGTGACCAGGGCTTGGCTTTCTGAGGAAGAATCCAGGTGAGGCTGGTACACACCTTTGAATGAAAAGACAGAGCTGACAGTTGGGGGAGACCAAGCTGGATAGAGTTCACAGGACAGGACACCAGAGAAGAGAGAGCTGAATAGGAAGAGGCCTCCAGAAGATCTGCAAAAGGACCTTTTTGAATATTCAGCAGAGTACTGATCAGCATTTGCATGTGAAGAAACTTCTCAAGTGATTAGAAAAAACAGTATCAGGAGCTCACACAGGGATGAGAGTAGTATCTGTTCCCACCAGCCAGACTAGAAAACACTAACAAATCACAGAACATCCAGTAGAATACAGAGAAGTATCATGCCTGAGTAATGAGACATAACTAGCTTTAGATTAAACACTAATTTAGTCAGACATTCTTTTCTCTCTTCCAAAAAATCTTAAAAACAAACTTCCTGAAAGTATCAATCTATTTGCAAGTAACTTGACTGTATCCTAGATACATTATATATTGACTCAAGAATATTTAGAGGCATTCAAAATTTCCAGTACTTAACAAGGTAAAATTCACAATGTCTTGCATCCACTCAAAAATTACTACACATGAAATATGTAAGAGGCAGGAAAATATGACTTACAATGAAGAACATGACCAATTAATCAAAACTAACCCAGAGCTGGCACTTGATAAAATGATCAGACAGGGACCTTAAAGTAATTATTATAACTAAATTCCACATGGTCAAAATGTAAGATATAGACATGGACAATAAATTAAAAGTCCCAAATGAAACTTAAAGAGATGAACACTACAATGTAAAAGATAAGCAATATACTAGATGAGACTAAATGGAAATTAGATATTGCAGAAGAAAATGAAGTTAAAGACATAATAATACCTGCTATTTAAAATGAATAGCAGAAATAAGAAAAAATAAATGAAAAGAGAACCTGTGACTTGTGGGACAAACTTCAATCAGCCTTATATACATGTAATTGTAGTTCCCAAAGGAGTGGAGGGGGGACGAAATATTTGAAGAAATAAAGGCCCAATTTTTTCAAATTTGATGAAAATTATTAATCCAGAAATCCAAGAAGTTCAATAAACACAAACCTTCCATAAAGATGAAGAAAACGTCACCACAGCTTAATTGTTTAAAACCAGTGATGACGAGAAAATCTTAAAAGGAACCAGAGAAAAGAGCGAGCAACCAAACTACAACCAACAACAAAGTTGACAGCAGATTTCTTGTCAGAAGCAAGTAAAGAAGACAGTGGAACAATCTTTTTACATTCTATACTCGGTGAATTTTATACTCTAAAATTCTATACTCAACAAAAATCTTTCAAAAATCAAAGGCAAAATAAAGCATTTTCAGACATTCATAATCAGAGAGAATACATCACTGCAGATATGCACTTAAAAGAAATGTTCAAGGAAGTCCTTCTGGCAGAAAGAAACTTATACTGGGTGGAAATCTGTATCTATGAAAAGGAATGAATAACATTAAAAATGGCAATGATGAATAAATATATATTTTTTATTACTTACATTTTTGAAAAATAATTGATTAAAAAACATAAAAGCAAGACAGAATAAAGTTTACAACATATAAAAAAGTTGTAAAATGTATCAAAAAATATCACAAAGAATGGGAGGGAAGAGATGGAAGTAAAATATTTTAAGTTTCTTATACAACTCATGAAGTGGTATAATATCACTTTAGTATAGATTTTGATAAGTTAAATTGCTTTCTAATCCCGAAAGCAATGACAAAAATAATAAAATATTGAGTTATACCTAATAAATCAACCAAGGAGATATTTGGGATTATAAAAAAACACTCAATTAATTAAAAATAAGTCAAAAAAGATTTAAAAAATGGAACAAAGAATAAAGACAGAAAACAAATAGCAAGATGACAGGTTTAAACCTAATTATACCACTAATCTTATTAAATAGAATTGGTTTAAATATTCCAAAGATTGTCAATTGTATAAAATTAAAATAGCAAGACCTAACATAATATTGCCTACAAATCATGCCTTTTAAATGTAAAGTAAAAATAGGTTAGAAGTAAAAGAATGGGAAAAGTCTTGATCAGTCTGGATCCAGTCTGGAGACAGAAAACACATAGTTATTAAACAGGAGAGTTAAATATAAAGAATTGTTTAGTAATTATAGGAGAACAAGGGAAAATATGGAAAGAAAATTCTCAAGGGTACATTAGGGCTGAGGGAAAATATCCAAGGAAGTATGTTTTAGTTTGCTAAAGCTGCTCAAAAGCAGATACCATAAAATGAGCTGACTTTTAACAATGGGAATTTATTACCTTATAAGCTTACAGTCTTGAGGCCAAGAAAAATATTCAAATCAAGGTACATTAAGGCCAATGCTTTATTCCCAAAGACCAGCCCGGTGATCCTCTTCTGCCACACGGCAAGGCACATGGTATCTGCTGGCATTTCCCTTCTCTTCCAGGTATCCTTGTTTTCAGTTTCTTCTTCTGTGGCTTTCTTTCTGTGTCTGAATTTCATTCCCTTATAAAGGCCTCCAGTAAGGGGATTAAGACCCATCCTGAATGAGGTGTGTCACATCTTAAGATCCTACTCACCAAAAGATCCTACTTAAAATGGATCAGCACACACAGGAATGGATTAACTTTAAGAACATACTTTTCTGGGGTACATATAGCTTCAAACAATCACAAAAGGAAACCTGGAAATAGGGGTTTGGCCCTTGTTGAAGAAGTTGAATGGCAACCTTGGATTGATTCTGTCATGTGCAAGCATGTGGCAGAGGAAAGAGAGCAGAGATTAGTGGCCTGGGTTAAGGCTAAAGCCTATGGCATCTCAGTCTCCTCCCTAATCTACTGCTGCCTAAGTCAATAGCTGAAGAAAACGCATAGGACAGTATGGTACTAAGACAAAGACAGAACAATGGAACAGAATAGAGAGCCCAGAAATAGACCCACACATATGGACACCTGAGTTTTGACCAAGTTTCAAATGCAATTTAGTGGAGAAAGGATACTTTTTTTCAACAAATATCCATATGTGGCAATATCCATATGGTCTCCATACTTTAAATCATTAAAAAATTAATTCAGAATGAATCATATACATAAAGATAAAATCTAAAACTCTACAAGTTCTAGAAGAACATATCTTTGTGTCATTGAGTCAGGGAAATATTTTCTAGATATGAAACCAAAAACACTATCCACAAAATAACAAATTGATAATTTGGACTTCATCTCAATTAAAAATATCTGCTCTTTGAAAGCCACGGTTAAGCAAATGAAAAGACAAACCACAGACTGAAGGAAATATTTGCAAGCCATAAATCTGATAAGAGTCTTGGCTCAAAAATATATGTTGATAATAAGAAAAAAAAATTATGAAAGAGAGGGAGGTAAAAGAACAGACACTTCACCAAAGAAGACCTACAATCTAGCAAATAAGTGCATGAAAGTTGTTCAACTTTTTAAATTATTAGGATAATGCAAATTAAAACCACAGTAGGAATCCTCTACACAATAGATTAAATTGAACAGAAAGACCAAAGTGAATGCTGATGCATGTGTGGAGGATCTGGAACATTCTTACACAGCTCATGGGGATGTAAAATGATATCCCATTGACCTTTAGACAATGTTTTGCTAATTTTAAACCAATCATACTGGTTAAGTAATCATTTTACTGCAAAGTATTTATCCAAGTAAATTAAAGTATATGGGCAGTGTTGAGGTAGAAGAGACAAATATACTTTTAATTGATGAGTTTAAGTTCCAGCCCTTTCCTATCTGTGCCCACCTCTCATGTTTTCTGGTAGAGGAGGAGGTAAAGAATAAAATAATACTACATAGAAAACTTTTTTTGAGGGGGGTGTTAAATCTGAGTTTAACATTAAGGTGTTAAACCTTAATGTTATTACCATAACCACTTTTAGTTGTGAACTACATTTCTTATAATATTCATTGACCTTTTGATAAATCCTTGTGCACTTTCCAGGATCTCAGCTCAATGAATGCTTTTATCCTACCCTGTACTTCAGAGAATACTACATCTATATTATGCAAACATCTCTACTAAAATGAATCATAGTGCATTGAGTTTAAATAGACTTCATTCATATCTTTTAAATCTTGGCAAATATAAATGTCTACATTCCAGAAACTCCATGATTCTTATGTAGTTAACCTGATTGTTTCTTTGGGGAGAAAGCTGGTAGCAACATTAAATTGGGGTGGTTGCTTTTCCACATAATTTATCAAGGCATTTTTGATGAAGATGGTAAGTGGAGAAAGCCATAACCAAGAAACCATTAGAGCAAAAATACTAATACTGCCAACTGTTTGAGTAAGACATTTAGCAAGGACAAAATTTCTGATAAACAGCTGAACTGAAAATTCCATTTATATAAGGCATTACTAGGGTATGCACAAGTACCAATATTTTGATAGGGACAGAAAATACCCAAACTAGGAGAAGCTCATTTATTATAAATATTATGTTGAATTGCAAAAGATAATCTCATTTCTCACCAGATGCTTGACAAAACAAAACAACAATTCAGTTAACAGTAATCTTCCTAGGGGATACTGCCCAATGAGCTTCCTCAGGCTGCTACTTTACTATAATTCCATTTTGTCTCCAATTCCTGCTTGCAATGCAGCCATTATGAGCTTCCTATCAATGCACCGGGCTTTGTCACTAATTTCTAGGGAAGGGCCTAACACCAAGCATAGTGGCTTTTAAATATTATTATTCAACACATACTCAATTAAGGTCTTAATAATAAATATTATAAGTATAACAATAATATTAAGCATACTTATTGAGTACTTGCAATGTGCAGGGACTATTTAAATTGCTCTACATATTGTCTTATCCCTGGTTTCCTAGAATCCGAGCTCCAAGACTGCCTATTGAGGGAAGACCCTCGGGAAAGATTCATAAGCGAATGAGGGAAGTAGGCTAGGGAAGGGCAAAGATCTACTCAAAATGTGTCTGCTAAAGTCCAGCTTTATCCAAATCCCACCAGAACCTACTTGAAGCTGTCTTTCCTTGCTACAAGGGAGTGGAGTTTTGTGCGGGCAGGAGGCAACTTCTAGGTACCACCTTATAAGGAGGCGTCCACCATCCTATTGACAAGCGTCAGGGAAGGGTAAAAGTGTGAGCTGATAACTGAAATCACAGAAGCACAGAGGGGAAGGGCATGTGAATCGAGCCAGTGAAAGGATCCTGGGGGCTGAGCTGGAATGGCAGCATGTTACAGGTGTTGTCATTTATTTAATCCTCAAAACGACCCCGAGAGGTACAACTTTTATGGCCGTTTTTCCTAGGACAGTGGCACACAAAGAGAGGTTACCTAACTTGCATTACTTGGAAACAAGTAAGTAGAATGACCCATTACCCATACACCTACCCATAGGCAGGAAGAGTGGGAAGGACAGAGGGGCAAGGGAGGGAGGAGGAGAGACTGAGGGAAAATAACGAAACCTTGCAAAACTTGCCTATGATTTCCTTCTACCTTTCAAACATTCCTACAGTATCTGTTTCAGGAAGTCCAAATACAGTACTGTAAAGGAATATTTGAGGTTCTTTACCTGGTGCTCAATTTACATAGGAACTGGGGTAAGGACACAGAGCATTTATGACACCGGTCAATGATACACATTTTAAAAATCCAGCATATCATTTCAGACTTGTAGCTGAAACCACCATGTCTAACTAACTGATTAGCAAATTCCTCACTCTATTTTCCAAGATATTTATGGGGATATTTAACTTCTATAACCTAATGGGCTGACAATTTTTAGCTGTTTCTTTATACAAGAATTGTATATTACAAACACAAGCCCTAGTACTGCAAGAAGATTTAGGTGAGTGATATGAAAGCAAGATTAAAGCAAGCATATAATCTTTCTGTGACTCATGTTCAATTTTTTGTAATATGAATATTTGAAAATGTATCACAAATTTTAGGATTCAATAATAAAGCCTATAGCAGAAGACATTTAAAGTGAAAAAACACTGGAGAAATGTTTAAGCATTCTTATTTTGATGACTTTTTAAAATGACACTCTGCTTTACCATCCATAGGAAATCTAGTCACAATGGCAAACTTGTGTCACAAAAAACAAATTACTTCTTTTTCATTCATAATATATCTCTGTCCCTTGATTTGTCTATATGCTTATTCACACAGTCTCAATTATATGCTGGGTATTCTCTACCTAGAAAACATAAAAGATATTCCTGGCAATATCAAATTATTTTGACATATTTTTCTATGAATAAATCTGATAATGCCAAATCATTCCATTTCAATTGTGTGATATTAAGTGGCTATGGTAACATAATTGATAAAATCTAAGATCTTAATTTTTCTTTAACTGAGGTGCTTTCGCTCTCCCTTCAAATATCTCTTTGTTCCTGTCAAATAAACTTACCTAGATCCCCACGTCTTTTTGATCCCACACCTGAAACTGAGCTTTCTTTTAAGTTGTCCTGCATTGCTAGAGTTCGAATTTATCCATTTTATATGTTAAAATTACCCCCACAACTCAAGTCAGTATTTCCAGTATGTCTAGTAGAATTGCAAAAGGTAACAGTAGATTTATCTAGCTATTTTGTCTCTCACTTCGTATTGCATTATTACTTTTGATGGACAGAGTTTATATGATGACATCTAAATCATCATAACATATTGTTCTATATTTTATATTATAATTTGCAAAAGATTAATGTGATTTCAATAACAGTGAAAATAATGTGACATAGAGATGCTAATATGAATTTTATCTGGGAGGCAACACTTTTCTTTGTATTTTTTAACATTCTATATTTGTAGCTCTTCTCTCTCAGATATCCCCAAGGATGTTTGCTTCTCTTCTATTTCTTGTAGGTGCACCTTATGTGGGCTACACCAACAATCCAGCAAAGCAGTAAAAAAGGCAGACAGAAAAGAGGCAAAGGATAGGAGGAACAATTTTCTACATCAAAGGTATTATACAACTCTTGAAAAAATTTTACAGCAAAGTGCATAACACACATTAGCCATGCACCCTGGAAACATCATTTTTATTCTAGTACTATGGTAAGTCTTGCCAGGCTTTTTGAAATTGTACTTGCAAATACAGTTCCTAGTTCTTGCAATATGATGTAGGTGAATGATGCATATACAAGCACCCTTTTTATCACCTAACTCCTGGAAAGACAAATGGAATTCAGGTAGCATATTCTGAGCAATGATATAGAGACTACTCCCGGTGGTACCTCTTTTCATCCAACATGTACTGCATTGCTTACATAAAACAATCACTATCTGATGAATGATTTTAAAGACATGCAAAAGAAGCTATACTACAATGGCATAAAGAAGCAAACTGTAATCTAGTACAGACCAGGAAATAAGTATTTGTTTTCTAAATCTAACAATATGACAGATCATGATAATGATATTTGAAAAGAAAATGCAGAATTGTAAAAAGATTGAATATTAACCTTATATTTAGGCAAAGAAAGGGGCATCATAATTTGGTTAGCATGATCATGTTTTAAATGAAATCAGGGATGTCACTTAGGCAACTGCTGGTAGAAAAGGAAAAGATCTTAAGTGGTTTGTGGATTTTTTTTTTCCCTTATAGTATTGAGAAGTTCTCCACATACCATAGGGACTTTATATATACTGATGGCATAATGTTTTTTCAAAAATCATGCTATTGTTGGCATCACTTAAAGAAACAGATTATAGTAATGACCAGAGAAGAAAGGAAATCCATAGATACTAATCATCATGCTCTACATTCATATGCCTTTCTTTAATTTGAACAGTGAGAATAATATTTTATGCATTTTCATGTAAATTATGGTCCATGAAAAAATTAAAGTAAAACAAGGTAAAGATATTCAATAGATAGAGACATTTAACTCCTTATTTTCTAGGGTCACACATTTCTAAGGAGAAAAAATACATATCTACATGCATACATGCATGTACATATGCTGCAAATGCTTAAAGGTAAATTCTCCCACAGAGAGCATTAAAGTTTTGACATATATCTATGGGATATAAGCAAATTAACCTCAATGTTATGCAAGTTTATTCTTATAACAATGCACATTCATGTCAAATTTGCTGGACTTTTATCTGGGAACAGAAATTTTTCTTTCACTAAAGGACATAAGGAGAAAACAAAATTATTTCCTTAAGTAAATATCTGTCTGACTTTTGATAGACTGGTCTATTTAGCCATTTAAATGAATTCCCTTGATATCCTCATTTCTAAACACATGCTTCAATTAAAAAAATCAAGTAATTAGCTCACTCCCAATATTGTTACTTAATGAACATTTCTCATTTTCATTGTTTATTGATACATTATTC
>JAQZBX010088512.1:0-12740 GCA_029593785.1 Cabassous unicinctus
TTTTTTTTTTTTTTTTTTTAATTAGAGAATTTGTGGGTTTAAGAACTATCATGTATAAAATACAAGAATTCCATATGCTACCCTCTTATTAAGACCTTGCATTGGTGTGGGGTCTTTGTTACAATTGGTGAAAGCACATTATTATAATTGTACTATTAAGTACAGGCCATGGTTTAACTTAGGGTTCACTGTGTTGTGCAGTTCCATGGATTTTTCTTAAAATGTTTATTCTAGTGCCATATATACAAACTAATATCCCCCCTTTCAACCACATTCAAGTATATAATTCAGTGCTGCTAATTAATTACATAGCATGCTGCCATCAACACCATCCATCATCAACTCTTCCACAGTCCCAAATAGAAACTCTTTACCTTTTAAGCCTTGACTCCCTATTTCCTACTCTCACCCCATCCCCTGGTACCTTATATTCTAGATTCTGACTGTGAGTGTGCTTATTCTAATTATTTCATATCACTGAGATCACACAATATTTGTCTTTTTGTGTCAGGCTTATTTCACTCAATATGATGCTTTCAGGGTTCATCCATGTTGTTGCATGTATCAGAACTTCATTCCCTTTTATGCCTGAATAATACAGCATGGTGTGTATATACCAAATTTTATTAATCCATTCATTGGGTGATGGACACTTGGGTTACTTCCATCTTTTGGCAACTATGAATAATGCCACAATGAATATCAGTGTGCAAATATCTTTTTGGGTCCCTGCTTTCAATTCTTTTTTGGGGTATATACCTACAAGTGGGATTGCTGGGTCATATGGTAATTCCATACCTAACTTTCTGAGGGACTTGCCAAACTGTCTTTCATAATTGCACCATCTTACATCCCCACTGTTATTGAATGAGTTTTCTATTTCTCCACATCCTCTCCAACATTTCTAATTTTCTGTTTTTTAATAGTATCCATTCTAGTGGATGTGAAACAGTATCTCATTATGGTTTTGATTAGCATTTTCCTAAATGGTTAATGATGTTGAGAATCTTTTCATGCGTTTTTTTTTTGGCCATTTATAAATCTTTTTTTGGAGAAATGTCTATTTAAGCCTTTTGACCATTTTGTAAATTGGATTATCTGGTTTTTGTTGTTGAGTTGAAGGATTTCTTTATATATTCTGGGATATTAAACCCTTATCTGAGATGTGCTTTCCAAATATTTTCTCCCATTGTATAGTTTATTGTATTACTTTCATGATAAAGGCCTTTGATGGGTAAAAGTTTCAAATTTTGATGGGGTCTCATTTATCTATTTCTTTTCTTTTGCTGCTTGTGTTTTCAGTGTAAAGTCTAAGAAACCATTACCTAACACAAGGTCTTACATTTTCTTCTAGGAGTTTGAAAATTCTGGCTCTTATATTTAGGTCTTTGATCTGTTTGGGGTTGATTTTTGTATATGGTGTGAGGTAGGGGTCCATCTTCATTCTTTTGCAAATGGAGATCCAGTTTTCCTAGCATCATTTATTGAAGAGATTATTCTTTCCCAATTAAGTGGCCTTTTCCTCCTTGTCAATAGTCAGTTGGCCATGAATGTGAGGTCAGTTAAGGTACACTCTGAGCACAATGAGATATAAGCATTTTTAGACCCTGACAACTGCTGACATATGAAAGAGCTGATATCATATTTATGGCTCCAATTTCATTTTACACTGAAAGCAGCCACATGCTAATAAAAAGATAAGGTGACTTATGGCGATTCCATTTTATGGATTTTAACTTCTTTAAGTGTGCTAGAGCTATTTTAATCTGTATGTCCTTCCTCTTTTGCCAGATTATATACTCATTGAAGTTGGAGATCTTGTCTTTTCAGCTTATATATATTCCTGCTAGTTATGTTGAATGGTACCTTTTTACATAACAGACAGTTAATATTTGTTGATTGAATGAATGGTTGGATTAATGAATGGAGTGAGTAATCTCTGATTCATTTTTATATAGAATACAGAATCTAATTCATTAGAAAATGAGGCCATGGATTGAAAACTATTTAAAATATGTCTGTCCAGTGAAATTCCTTTGGCCCTTTTAAAAATATGTAATGTTTTTGAAAAGAAAGAAAGCCACAAGAGAAAAATATCACAAATACCCAACAAACACCCTTGTGCTCACCATGCATATTTAACAAATGTTAACATTTTGTCATATTTGCATCAGATCCTTTTAAAAGAAATAAAACATTTCAGAAACATTAAAACTCTGTTTGTACCCTTTCCAATCCCTTTTCTTCCTCTCTTCTCAGAGGTAACCACTATTTTTAGGAAACTATATATAGATTTTTTTAAAAAAACTTTGAATTGTTTATGTGTCTGCTAACATTCTGAAGCAGTATTTTCTGATTTTGAAAATTTTTATAATGGTATCATATTGTGTATACCCTTCTGTGACTTGATTACTTCTCTCAATGATGTAACTTTCTCCATGTTGATAATTTCTCCATGTTGAGATTTCTCCATGTTGATAATTTAGATCTGATGCATACATTTTTACTGCTCTATAGTATTACATAATTGATTGATTGAATCTCCTATTCATGGATACTTAGGCTTCTCCCAGTTTTTCACAATTACTAACAGTACTGTTAATGACATCCTCATGGCTGTCTCCTTCGGCATATGAGAGCGTTCCTCTTGGGCACATTCCTAGAAATGAAATGACTCAACTGTGGAGGAAATAATATTTTCAACTTTGCTAGATATTGACAACTTGCCCTCTAAAGAGGTTGTACTAATTGACATTGAGTGTGTGAATGCTTACTTTCTTACATTCTCACTAATACTTGGTATCATCAGAGTCTTTCTCTTTTGCTTTTTTAAAAGTGAATTTATTTCTGACTTATAGTTCAAAAGCTATGTTACACTTCAACTCCTGCCTGTGCTTTATGGTCCAGATGTGTGTAATATCACACAGATATTGAAACATTGCAAATGCCATTCCCGTTGCCTAGAACACGTTGCTCATCTTCTCTGGATGGCAAGTTCCTACTCATTCTTCAAGTCAAGATTAGGATGTCTCTGCTTCTGTGGCACTTTCTCTGATTACCCCAGATCATTTGTTGTTCGTGTCTTTGCCCTTGTATCTCTCTGTATAGATTTCATTTGTCATACTTATCATGTTGTATTATTATTAGTTTCAGTGGCTGTTTCCGTCACTGGATTATGAAATTCTCTAGGGTGGGGACAATATGCGCCATGCTCACTTTTGACACTATTTTGCGTAACCCAGGTGTGAATTAATAAGCGTTTTGTTTTTTTTTAAAATATAAATACATGAATAAATACATTTCTTAATTTACTAATTCATCTAACACAATCTGCCAAACACTTTTCTAGGTGTTGGGAATATAGTAAAGAAACCACCCTGTTAGCTTTCTGTTCTCAATGAGCTTACATTTGTGGGGTGGGGGGAGAGAAAAGGGATAAACAATCAAGCAATCATGCGATCGATCAACAAACACTAGTAAGGAAAATAAATCAAAAAAGGCTGATAGAGAATGTCCTAGTTGCTGATCTTGTCGTGTACCATACCCCTTCAGCTCGCCTCTGACTTTAACTGCAGATGAGGAGGAGGTCCCATGCTTATAACTTCGCACCTCAGGTACTTTCTGCCTCAGAGCTTTCTCCACAGCTGAGGAGCTGGCTCATCCTGGGAGAAGTGGCAGGAAGGATACCGCACTCAATACACCTGCCTTTCCGTCTGGCAGAATTGGGGTCCAGTTGCCCATTGGCTTTCTCTCCTACTCTTACTCCAGCTTCCCAGAATCACCTCTCAAATAAACATTCTGCTCCCAAGTCTTCATCTCAGGCTGTGTTTTGGGAGGAACCTAAGCTAAGACAAATAATTACAGAGGAGTTGCTTATTAACAAAGGGTTGTTAAAGATGGACTCTTTGAATGGGGACTTGAATGACAAAAGAGTGAGCTTGTGGACACCTGGAAGAAAGGTGTCTCAGACAGAGGATTCAGTAAGTCTACCCAACCCTAACCCTGTAGCGGGAGTGTGCTTGTTGGATTTGAGAAAGCAGCTGGAGCACAGGTTAGCAAAGGAGAGAGCAGGAGACGATCGATTGCAGCGTGGACCTTTGTAAGCCAAGGTAACCGGTTTGCATTTTGTTCTGAATGAATGAATTGAATGGCTATGAGCAGAGAGGCAGGACCCACCGGAGGTTTTAAATGAATGAATGAGTGCATGCATATTCATGACTGAAATAGACCTGACCGAATGATTTGTTTTTTTTAGAGGTTCCAATTCACGCAGATCTGAAAAGTAATCGTATTTCATGAGGCAGTGCTGAATCACGACCACCAACTATTCTGGCTCAGGACTGATTTGATGCCATGCCTAGACATCCCTGAAGTGAGCTGCTCTTAAAAGTTGCTGTGCTGAGCCTGTGAAAGAGGGAGCAGTAGGAAGGGGGACCACATGGATTTTGGAGACCAGTTGGAATTTCACCAGATACCAAGGATTTTGAAAATGATTTTTGAGGCTGCAAAGGGTCACAGGCCACCTGTTGCTTTTGATGGGTCAGTTTAAGTCAGAATGTCTGCTGCTTTGCAATGTTTTCTAGCAGGTGGGGTGCAATTACAAGGGCACTTCCTTCACAAAACCAAAACCCACAGCTGAAGGAGATGTTAGCTAATCCATCAGGTCTGTGATAAGAACCTGCTAACTGGAAGCTTGATAATTTTTGGGGTCCCTGTGACAGAGCCCTGTGGGACTTGGGCTGCATAGCCGTTTCTCCTTTGCAAGGTGGCACCTTCCTACGTTATTGCTGGGATTTTTTGAAAGAGACATTTATGGCATTTATTGGCTGTGCTGTTGGAGAACAAGTGCCCTGATCAGGTCACACAATACGATGACTCAGAGAAATGATTTCCCTTCCTTAGGAGGGGAAGGGCCTAGAGGTGTAGGGAGGCAGAGTGTGCATGGAATTACTCAGGCTGAGTAGACGAGGCATGGGCACCAGGCTGGGACAGGAGGAAAGAAGATGAAAGCTCTAAGGAAAGATATGCCCCTTTCCTTGGTAGAAACTCAGAAATGAATAATTCCACACAAATCTGGCTTTCCCGGAGCATCCCTTTCATTTGTTCTGTGTGCATTAAATTTATCGTCACTGGCGTTAACTGGAAAATGGAGGTCAAACTTCATTTTGGCCTGCAATGTGATAAAAATGACCCGCAAAAGGTGGATGACAGCTTGTTATTTTATATCCTGGAAAATAGCAAAGATCAGATAGTACCTCCTCTGGGCCCTTTTTTTTTGTCTTCTTAAACGGCTGATACTAACTTTCCTTAGTAATGCATCATAAATGCACGTCATGATCTGTTGGAAGGGTGGTCAAGGTTTAAAACAAGAACAATCTATTTCTAACTGGCAATTTCAATCAGCACAGGTTGACCAGGCACCTTTCCCTGTGTGAGTTCTTTACAGAACCACTGACAAGTCATAAAAATATCCAGAGCACAAGCGTGACATTCAAACACACTGTCTCTTCTGCTTATAGTTCATTGACTCCCAGAAGTCATCTATTTATAGCAATTAATGATTTCTAAGCAATTAGATTCCCTGTTTCAACAACTATCATGTTGTAGGATAAATCCTTCCCCTCAGAAATGCATGTGGCAGGCAGTTTCAGATATGGGAATAGAGGCCAAAGTTGGGATGTATAAGGCAGGGGAAGAAATCTTTTCCTCTAGCATTTGAGATGAGCTAGGATTGGCATCAAATAAAGACTGTTCGGAATTGTCTCTACATGAAGGATTTTTTAAAATGTAAGAAGTGCTTTACTTCTATCTAGCCTTGCCTCCAACGATGAGAGTGATAGCCCCTGCCTGTCACTTCTCCTGGGAGACAGCTGGCTACTGCACTGCAGCCTTCTCCACTGGAGGTCCTTCATGAGTCAGTGCTACTTTTGCTTTGCTTTGTAAAGATCATTGCAAGGGCTGATCTTGGGTAATTGTTATTACTACCATCTGCATCACAGTATAATTACCTTTCCAAAATGCTAGATCTCTTTAGCTGATGTTTAAAGATAAGTAACAGCCAAATAATTGCAAGGCCTTTGGATACAGAGCAGGAGCTTGCGATAAAAGGTGGGATGTGTTTACAGCATGTATTTTTCTCTCCTGTTTTTATTTTTCCTTCTTTCCTTGGGAGTAGCAGAAGGTGACTGATTTTCCTCCCTAGCTCTCCTTTTATTTTTACACAGACAGATGACTAAGTCAATGCTATAGAATTTATCCTTCCTTTCCCCAATCTATCCATCCTACACAGTTGGCAGGACGAGGATTGTGGCATTCAGCAAAGCTAACTTGTGTTAATCAGAAACCATGGTGGGTAAATTCTCTCTCTGTTCCCTGGATTAGAGAGAAACCCCATGGCCTCGTTCAGATCAGGCAGACAGATTTAGTGTGGTCTCTTCCCTCCTGACTCCTCAACTTTTAAATAAGCCGTTGATAGAAACTTCTTTCCTAGCAGCCCTTGATACTCTGATGTCCAGGCTACAGTTTGGTGATTAAACCTTGAGTGTATTTCTTTATTAGCATAATCAATCAGCAGAACCTTAGCTACATGTAAACTGGATGCTTCTGCTATAAATCCTAGAGCATCTAAAACACAAAAACATAGATGGTGAGGTGTAAAAATGAAGAGACAGCGGTGGGGAGAAAAATGTGGATTAATTGATAATTCCGAGGAAAAAAGCATGACAATACCATGAAGGCCTGCATAAGGAACAAGAAATGGATTTACAGTTTTAAAAGTATTTAGAATCCTGCTTTTGTTTGGCTTTCTTGATTTTTCTGGAACATCATTTGATTAAGCAAATCTGCCCATGTTTTTACCTTGCTAAATTCCTAAGCAATTAGACAAATGAATTGCTTTGAGTCATGTGGACTATGGAATGCTAAGGAGTAGTTACTATATGCCCACAAAAATTTTTAAAAATTGGGGCAAGTACTAGTTGTAAATCTCATCCACCCTCAAACCCACCTTTGCAATGTAAACTTATGGCAGACATAATAATTATTATTATGAAGATACTTAAGATTTACAACCATTTGAGAGTAACTTTGGGCCACCATCCATGCTGAGCCCTTTGCTAGCATTATCTCATTTAATCTTCATCAGCGGCCTATGGATATAATTGTTATCCTTTCAATTTTACAGATGAGGAAGCAAAACCTTGAAGAGTTTAAGTAACTTGCCCAAGACCAAATTGGTTAGCAGAGCCAGAATTTCAACTCTGGACCAATAACTTGTGAGTCTGTGCTCAACCACTGTTTTAGTTTCCTGGCTGCTAAAAAAAGAGGCCCTACAATGGGAACTTATTGGCTCACAGTTTTAGGCTAGGAGAAGTCCAAAATCTAGGCATCAGGAAGGTGATGCTTTCTTCCTGAAGATTGTGACATTCTGGGGCTGACTGCTGGTGATCTTTGGTCCTTAGCTTTTCAGTCCCATGGCAATGGATGTGGCAACCTCTTTTTTTTTTTCTTCCTGGTTCTGTTGAGTTCCAGCTTTTGGCTGCTCCCCATAGGTTTTCTCTGTCTAACTTTCACTCTGTCTGTAAAGGACTCCGGTAAGCCAGATTAAATCCCAACCTAATTCAATGGGGACACACCTTAACAGTAATATCTTGAAGAGATCTTATTTACAATGGGTCTACACCCACACTGGGGTATACAATTCAATCTACGAAAACCACTTACATATCTCATAGGAAGATATTATACATATATACATTATAAATATCTATATACCTTTCTGGCAAAGAGATATCTATATTCCTAACTATATCTCTACAGATATTCATATATTATATAATTTTATTTGTGATTGAGTAGACTATTAGAAACCTTAGCTATTAGTCTGTAAGAGCCAAGAGTTTTATTGGGCAATCCAGAAAATATGCTAGTTCTTTTATCTGAACAACTAGCCATATCCTCTACCTCAGGGGAGGAGGTGTGCTAGAAAAGATTTGATGGGTTGGTATTTATTTGCAAGGCTACAGATTAGCCTCTCCCCAATGGAAATGACATCCCTTTCACATCCATTTAACCATAAGTGAAATAATCATTTCCAAAACATTTCATTATAGCTCCATTTTAAGAAGTATGCCTCACCTATCAGAGCTGATGTTCAAACGGGCAAACCAAGTAGTTTCCAAGTAGGTTGTGTGTGTGTGTGTGTGTGTGTGTTTTCAGAGGGGTAAGAAATGGTCCCTACTGCCTGAAATGCGGCAGTGTCTCAAACCCCTCTATTATATATTGGTTCTTTGGGCATAACATTCTACTTCATGTCAAGGCCAAAACTTTTGGAAGGGGTGCTATGGTAAACACTCTCACTCATTGGAAGGCTGCTAGAGAAGGCTTGAGGAGACTGGATATCTCATGAGAATTGGGGACTTGGCGCAGTGGGGTTGGAGTACAGAAAGGGTATGAGCATGAAAGCACTCCACCTTCATCCCCATTTTTCATTAAACCAGCCTCAACTCTGGGTCTTTTAATTGGATTAACCAAGAGAAGAGGTGAATCAGTTTTGGCTGCTTTTTTGGAAGTCCCATTCAATGGAAGCAAATGTGGAGAAAGAACATTCTTCTTAATAGAGAATTGTTTATTCACCCAGTCTATCGTGTTTCTTCTTCCTTCCTTTTGTTTATTTGTGTACTATTGATTAAGACGCTACAACAAAGACAGGGTACGGTGCCTTGGAGCTCAGGGAGGGCTTGACTCAGCCTGGGGTCATTGGGAAAGGTTTTATAAAAGGTGAAATTGGACTCTGGGTCCTGAAAGATGAGCGGCATCCCCATGAGTGAGAAGAGGTCAGGGCGTGGACACTTCATAGGAAAGCATCTTTCTGGAGTCATGATTTTCAGGTCCTGATGAAGCCCAATATAGCTTTGGAATAGAAAGGCAAGAACAGATCTGTCCCCAAGGGGCCTCATTGTGGGATGATCCTTGCCATGTTGCACTTTCTGGGAAGGCTTGGGAAGAGGTGAGTCACTGCTGGCCTGAATCCTGTGGCCCTCTCCCTCCCAGTCCTCTGACATACCTGGAACTGATGCAAATTAAATTTCAAAGCAAGGGCTCTGTGCCTCCCTTACTTGGTCCAAGTCATTGAACTCTAGCCTCCGCAGCCTTGCCTCCTGCTGCTTGGAGCCACAGCTGGGGGACAGCTCAGGTAAAGACAAAGGCATTTGAAACAAATAAATCAGGGAGGCCTCTAAACAATTGAAAAACCAAATAGTTTGATATTTTTGAGAAAAGTCACTAAACACTTAAATTTGTTTTACAGTTAATGCTACAACATTTGCCTTTATAGACTCAGTAATTGATCTAGATATCTCTTCTAGCTTTCTCCATTCTAATGTTCTGGTGCTGAGAAAACTGCATTTCTAATTTACATGTCCAAATTAGTTTCAACTTACTTATATTGAATGATAATAGATTTCTTTTTCTTATAATTAATGTTGTCTGAAAACATAATACAGATTTAACTTATCATTGTAAAGATCTTAAGATTTTAATATTTTTGCAGAGGCATAAATACAGTGTAGCTATAATTATTTCATTATGTATGTATAAAAATAGGATACGGCAAAAAGTACATGCTTTCCCTCACTGATTACTCTTAATGTCTCCCAAATTTCCTGATTTACAATATTCTCTAAGGATGTAGATTTTTCTAATTGAAGTACAGTAATTTGCATATTTTTAGACCTTGTTGACACAGTTAATTGATATGTCATTACTTATATCATGCTGAATATAATTTACACTCCTTATTCACGGCAGACTTACAATGCTGTCCTTTTGGTGAAGAATTCACAAAGTAACCTTCTTTGTCTTGCTTTTTCCCTTTTGCTTAGCCAGCCTTTGCCCAGGGAAAATGAAAAGAATAATGGTCAATTGGCAGGGTTTTCTATACAGCTATATATTAATCACTAACTTATAATCTAATAACTGTTGGCACCGGTGGTACCATGTACATTTTTCTAGCAGTTTACTGTTTTCAAAGGACTTCCACATATTATTAACTCCATTAATCCTTACATAACCCTTATGATAAGGATGGCTACACCTCTTGTACCAATGAGGAAATGGAAGCTAAGAGAAGGATGAAGACTTGTCCAATGCTACATAGCAAGAAAATTGCAGAGGTGGGATGGGACACAGTTCTTTGTCTTGAATTCTTTTTCTACTGCACAGCATATTCCAGCAGAGAGGTAAGGAAATAGGACTAAAGGCCTATGAAAGAACAGGAAAATATGAAATACTAGTGGAGCCAGAGACCAAGCATATAAGCTTAGAGACAAGGGTTAAAAGTTCATGTCACTGGTATCTGTCTAGGTGTGTCTGAAAAATTCAATCTTCTTCGGTGAGGTTGCACATTTCCCTGTCTCTCTGAGAACTCTGAATGAGAGTGTTGTATACTCCCTGGAGGGCTGGGCCCAAGCTTTATGTTCTTTTGTCAGTCCCACAGAGCTTTGCTCTGTTCAAAGGAGGCACTCAAAAATAATTGTTGAATGAATGAATGGTATTCTTCAGAAGTCTGAGTTATGGCCTCATTGTTCTCATGATGGGCTGTGATTATGTCTGTGCCAGTTGCAGCCACCCACACCCATCCAAATCACATAGGCCTCCTCTGTAAGGTAGAATTACTTTTAGCCTTCCTTCCTTTCTTTTTTTTTTTTTTTTTTTTAAAGCTCCATTACTCAGGCTGGAGAGTTCTCTTGTTAAAAAGATGGTTGGAATTTGGCCTAGTGTTTACGTGCATTGTTAAAGATGTAGGATCTGTTTTTGGTGGATTTCCAAGTGTGCAATCCATCCAAGGAGCTGAAAATCACAACAAATGGAGTCCAGAAAGCATGACAAAGGCAAGACATCATCGTATAATGGAAAAAGCATTGGCCTGGGAGCAAGACAGACTTTGGCATGGATCCAAAGTCTGCCATTTGCTAGCCATGTAACTCCTTGCAATCATCTTCCCAAGCCTCAGTTTACCTGTCTGCACAATGGGGCTCTGGTGAATACATCCTTCTGAAGCTGGGTGATAGATAAGGAATGTAAGATGCCTAACCCAGACCTGGTGCCTACTGGGTGTTGTTTCCCTCCCTTCATTCATGTCTGGGTTGGCGTTGACCCATTTAGATGGGTTGTAACTTCTGCTCAAAGGACATACACAGTTTGAGTCTTCATTTGTGGATGCAGGGTCTTGTAACTTTTTCATGCCTTGCTAATGCCACTCTGTGTTGAGAACCACCGAGCACTTTCTGTTGTCCACTATGAAGAAAAATAGCGGGGCCACTCCTCTCCCCACCCAGCAGCTGCTTGGACCTTTCATCTCATGGCATCTGGGGAATAGCTGAGCTGCCCTATCTTACAGAAGGGGATGGTGTTTGGGAGCCATACAGAACCCTTCTGCTCCCTTCGTTTATGGCTCTTTCTGATGAAGGACAGGCTGCTGTTCATCTTGAGGATGCTGCAGCTGTTGGTCACTTCCCACCAGCAGTGGGAAATGTGCTTGGTTTGGGAAGAAAATGAGAGGCAAACATGTGCTGTAGTTTTCCATTTCTAGAGGAACGAGAGGATGGAGTAGAAAGAGCCCAGGCTAGGGAGTATCTGCAGCCGAATCCTTCCTTTGGCACTAACTACCTGTGTGATGTGGGGGGAGTTACTTGTATTTTGAGGCTAAGTTTCCCTTTTTGGAAATAATAGGGATAATCAGCTTTATTGTTTTCAGTAAGTTACTTACAAGCCAGTTGTGTCCTTAGGTTGAGTCAGTAGCCAACCGAAATCAACAATGTGGTATGATTTTACCCAAGACCGACCTGCACCAAAGGACCCCAAACTGGCTAGAAGATTCATAATATTTGTGGTCCTTCTGTACCACTGAGCATTTTAATTGGGTTGAAGCATGATGTTACCTGAGAGGGGTCCTCCTTAGTTAGGTACCATGTTAGCAAGGATTTGTTCATTGGCTCAACCCATTCCCATCCATTGTAACTTAACAGGAAGTGGCAGGGTCTTGCAGAAATGAAAGACAGAGCAAGTGTGCTCTGAGAAGAGGATGTTGGGAAATGGTGGTAGGAGCAGTACTACCAGGTGGGGCGCTCAGCGCAGTCTAGGGGGTGGGTATGGTACCACTGGGGATGGTAGGTAGTGAAAGAGGGATAAGGCTACCCATGATTAAATACATTCTACTCCGAATATGACGAGTGAGAGGCTCTTCTGTGCTAGCCACTGTCCCAGCTGCCATCCAAGACCTTTGACTAAGACTCCCTCACTCTCTCTGCTTTCAAGCTGACTACAACCCAGTCAACAAATTGTGACTGCAAGTCAGAGTAAGAGAATGACCTGACACCAGGTATGATGTGACAAGTATGGGTGGTCAAAGGAGTGAGTCCTCCCTTGCAATGAGGGAAGGCTTCATGAAGAGGTGACATTGAGAAGGACCTGGAAGTTTGAAGAGGACAATTGCCAAATGCTTCCTATTTTGAAATATTGCTGGGGGGGAGGTACACTAAGGTGCCTAGCTAGGGCTTTCTCAGGGATGCAGGAGAACACCTTGATAGGTTTAGCTATGGTTCTGTCTCCACATCGCCATCATTGTCACATCACCAGCACTAGCACTGCCACCATGATCATTATCTTCAGCCAACAAGGGCATCTGCAAATGACAAGTGACACCATCTTAAAGTGCACAGGCAAAGGGGACCAGTATTCAT